>KZ810777.1:21308-32626 GCA_000696205.2 Oncopeltus fasciatus | reverse complement strand
TGCTTAAATATTTAGAGCCAGTAATAAAATGATTATTTAAAATAAGTTTACATGTAATTCTAATGAAAAATATTATTTGCGAGAAATCGGCTAAAGCAGAAGGCAAATGTATCAGTAAAAGAAATAGAAATGCGTCTTTGTATTAATAGTTCCGAAATACTTGGTTACATAGGGCTAGTCTTATTTAATCGGGCTATACATTAAATAGGGGTAAAACTTAACAGCGTGTAAGGGTTCTGACTATTGTGAATTATTAAAAGTATATTCCCTGCCAGTTTAGTCTAATACGAATGGTTTTAATGAACTTTAGTACAAATAAAGTTATATATCTCAAAAGTAAAATAAATAAATAAAAAATAGTTATTAAAAATTCCTTAGATATTAACTTCTGTTGCTAACAAAACAGTAATATTGACAATTCCTCTTTGTACCGGGGCGAAGTTTCAATTATAATAAAGGGTTGTCTCAAATTGAGAAGTCCATACTTGAGCGCTTTCGGGATCTGGGCTGGTCCTCTATTGCACCTAAACTGAGGGATTCTTGAACTCCGATAAAGGAATCGTAACGTTTAAGGGATCGCGCTCACCTGTATAAAAAAATAATTTTATACAAAGTATGGGCTTTTCAATTTGATACAACCCTTTATTGTAAAATAAAAAAAATTTGGCTTTAGTTGCTATTGAGCGTTCAGAGGTAATGCAATAGCAGTAGATTATCAATTGCAAATCTCAATATCAAAGAGACTTAATAAATTCGAAATCTTCCAGTCTCCTTTACAACGAATGGTTTATTGATCTTACAAGGAATAACTGCCCTTCAACATTTTAATAAAATTTATCCTCTAAAGTAGAGTTAAGGGGGAAAATATAAAAGAGGACAATGACCGCAACACAGTGTCAGACATTTTGTAAATTATATTGATCACTGATATTAAGTTTCTACATCTAAGTGTGCGCAAAATACGGAAATCCTTTTCTTGGACGATTACAAACTTTCCCCTATCTATGATGGTAGCTGAGAATGAAGGTTGTGTTCGTTATTGTGCTATTATTAGTGAGAATTGATTAGAATGACTTATTCTCTATTTATTTACATATTATGATGGACATCAAATATATGCCTGACTCGCTGTGTATTAGTATTAGTGGATATGGCGTAACGTAAAAGTTCAAATTACCCTAATGTACCCTAATTATCCAAACTCTACAGAATGTTTGATGAATCGATAGCAAACCCATCAATTACCTTCATATAGACGAAACACATAAACTATTTCATAGGGAATGAAGACATGACTAACGAATTTAAAAAAAAAAAACTGTATTGGGGAGTTTTTTTTTTTAACGTAGGTATTATTATTAGATTTTTTTTTTTGTTTAGGCTCGGTCAAGGTAGATCCAAAAAATACATATCCTAAAAAGGTGAATTTTATAAATTATCTGCCTACGTTTGGTGACACAACGTCCCCTCTCGCCTTCATGATGAAGATGGCTTACAATGTAAACCGAAACGTTGGTAGACAATTTAAAAAATACACATTTTTTTTTTTTTAATTTGGATCTTTTTGGATCTACCTTGTGATCTAATAAAAAAAACTGTAGTTATTCCCGTTTTAGAAAACTCTGCAATACAAATTATAGGTTGGTTTGTTATCAGCAATAATAAGTGGGTATTGAAGCCATTAGCTGCTGTTGAATCCAGGTGGGATTTCTCTATGACAGTCCTTGACTAATAGCAGATTGAGTGGCAGGATGAAGCAAATATCGATTACTTCACGGCAGCTTTCTCGTATGGTATAGACATATATATATATATATTCATTTATGATATTGCTAATCGGAATGAAGTTCAGATTAATTTCAGGAATGTTTACATTCATCCTAAATCATTCATCTAGTTTTATATATAGTGAATTTTCATTTTGTGTTGCTACTTTTATATTGCTGAGTGTTTTACAAAATATAAGCGGTTTCAGATTGTATTATACTAAGGATGGGAATATATGTAGAGAAAGTGCAAGTGATAAGTAGTGGAGCGATGGGATGTGGACTTCGTGGCTGGGGACTGACAGCCTCTGGGTACGTGAACAGACTGAGAAGATTGTGGGTGCCTGTGAGTCACACGGTAAACGTATACACTCTCGGTGACCCACTGAACTCGCCTCACACCTCCATCACCGACTTCCCTTTCTCCGCTCTGATAAGAGCTCTCTTATCACCGTGCTTGTCCACACTTTGTCTCTAATCCCAGCATTTCTCTTGGTGTTTTCATTAACATTCAGACCGCCGGTATCTTTATGCGCTCTCCTGGCTTTTATCCAGTTTACTTAGAATAGGGTGGCTACCTATGGATAACCCCCTCCATGACTGAGTGCTTGTATGGGTATTTTGAGTCTTGTGGGCGAAATGCTCAGCTTTGCAGATAAATGAGTTTAATTGAAAGCATTTGCGAAACCAAAGATTTTAGTTTTCCAAATGTTTCTACCTGAATTTTAGACCTTCTTCAGAGTTAATAGAAACATAAGCATAACTTATTACTTCTAAATTACTTCTAACTAAAAATATTATTATGAAATCTGAGTATTACTAAATGTATAAATATAGAAATACGTATACTGATAAGTATTAATCTTTGCATGAAGATTCAATTGTGGATTAGGAACATTATGTACAGGAATGTGTGGCCTGGTTGGGGAGGAGGAAATTTGTGATTTCGAAGGGATAAGGAGAGAATTTTTGGGAGGATTAGAGTTAAACAACCTGTAAGTCCGAGGAACATTTCCTCATGCAAAAAATAGACAATATATTGTAATTTTCGTTGAAAGATATTGATAGTAATGTTGAAAGTTAATATATATATATTTATATGATAAAATGTAGTCACTGTTCCTTTTATCATTAATCGGGTTCCTTTCATGGACTTCAATGGATTTGAATGGACTCAGATAAAAAACATTTATCGAAGATAGTTCGTAAAGCCTACCCTGTAAGAAGGGATACCATGTCGTAACATACAGAAATAAATTTATAAATATTATTTATTTTGTGGTCTTTAATCCCACGTAAATTTAGATAATTTTTAGTGCAAGTTTCGAGTTAAGAATAACTCTTGGTATTTTGGGTGGTTAATACATCTTGGTATTAACTACCCAAAATAGGAATAAACCGCTCCTCCCACTTACCTCTCACTGCCATACTAATTCTTTACATCTACACCCTTAGCATCTTTGTTTTTCTTTCTGACAAAGTGAGATATGTTACCCGAAAATTTAAATATTCTCTGAGTGTTTTATTTACATGATTCTTATATTTAGACGACACTTTTTTTTCATTTATAAAATACACCCAACACATAGGTCTATATATATAATATATTTTCAGCTTCACTCTAATAAGATAGGTGAAATTATAATTTTTTTTCGTTGACTATATCATGGTAGCGATACGTTACTTTGTAGGAGTAGTAAGTTTAATGCAGAGTATGATATATTTGAGCGGATGTCTGCCCCCGTTTGCAGAGAGGTACCTGTTGCCCTAGAAGGCCTATCGGGAACTGGTCCAGCTAACCCGGAACTACCCCCCACCGAACACCTCGTCCTTTGATAACGGTGTCCTGCCGCACCCTCCGTCGGAGTCTGCGACAATAGCTTGTGACTTCCCCCTCCGTCTTCCCCGACTAGCGCTTCTCGAAGTATGTCTGTAAATTAGTAGTGAACTCCTCAACTAGCATAATGGTTAGGAGGAAATCTTGTGTACAGGATAGATTCATCTGAAAAGTGAATTTGGATGTATACATTTAATTTCCGCATTTACATATGTTGTAAAGACTTTAAAGGAAATAAATTAAGCTGTGCACAAATAGAGAATGTTGTTTATTGATACGATAAGATAACAAGATACTTTACTGAATAACAATAACAAATAAATATCTGTTGACTCCTTCCCCCTTTATTTGGAATAAGAAAAATTTAATAAATATAATGTATGTATACGTTTATAGTACTCGTTTTTTTCTTTCTTTCTTTGACCCTTTAGTAAATAAGTTATATTGTCTATAAATAATAAACGTTTGTTGTACGAATTGTTTTAGTATATCCTTCCTCGAGTTAGAAGAATTTTATTCTTCCAGACAGAATTTGAGGAAGTGAGAGGAAAAAATACAACTTTTTAAGTATAGTTTAACCACTCCAGCTCCAAACCAAGAATGTGCAGTCTGTTCACATTTCTAATTCTTTAGATATTTTCTTCTGAATGTTTGATTAAAGAAACGGGTACTCTATTAAATAATTCAAGGCATATAGAACACTTGCATTAGCTATCTATGATGCAGCGTTCCCTATGACGACAAAACCTAGAGTTGACATATGCATTCTATTATATTGTAGAAATTATCCGTGAAAAGTGGTTGTTTTTGAGCCCAATGGAGAAATGCACTTGTTCTATTCATTCATGCACATCAAATAAGTCCTAAGTTTTATGTTTTTTTTACATAAGTTCTTAGAACTTGACACCCGAAGTTCATCTGTATTTTTTAAGCGTGAGATAGAACAAGTCATTATTACATTGTAAACTTCAGCCTTATGATGCATTTTCCAGTATACCCCTGCATCTAAACTTGCGCTCTCCATATTGCACGTGACCATTGACTTGTGCTCTAAGGCACTCAAAAGTGAATCAAATCTAATGGCTCCAATTGATTCATATTAGCCTCAATTACACGTTTCCATCTAAATATATTAAAAAATATTTGTATTATTTTCCCATCTAATGCTATACTTATGTATAAATCCTTTTTATGATAATTGATAACTATAATTAACTATTAAATTAATTAATATCCTAAAGAAATTGTAACATATCCAATTACCTTTTTTTCTTGACAATCTTTTTCTCATGTAGTGTAACTACATGAATTTTGTTCGTTTAAAACACCAATAAACAAGTGATTTAAGNATCCTTAGTAATCATGCTTGGCTATTTATTCAATCTTCATAATCTTTTTTAAACTATATATATATATATATATATACCTAAACCCTATTTTTATGGCAAGTTTCATTATAATTTAAGATACTACGACTATTAAATACCTACAAAGAATGGTAAGAAGATATAATTTGTGACTACCAAATGATTTTAAAATGTATAACTTATATACAAATAAGTTATTATTTTTTAATGTTTTGAATAATATTAATTAATTTTTTAAAGGTTTTATTAAATATAATGTAAGTGTATTTAAATAAATTTAGGATTCATTCCCGGATGTAATATTTAGTAATATTTTTTCAATTCAAATATTAGTTATCAGGCAGAAAGTTAAAAGTTAAACTCATTCTACGTGAATGTTCCGATTCGTACTCACGAATTCTTACAAGTGCAGTTTCGATGGTTAATTTTCAATTATAGAATCCAAAATAAGTGGAAGTAGCTAATTAAAAAGTTTTCTTTATCGACTCCTCAGTTGTCTGAATAAAGTATTGTTTTGTTTTTTTTTCTCAATAGAACTAATTTGATTGTAGAGTTCGAGATGGAACATCTATCTGCGAAACTCAAAGCAAACTGACGAGATCACCTTATTCAATTTTGTTGACCATGTTATTCGCTGAAAATCGGAAATAGCACAATGCATTTTCTTACCATAGTGGTTATTTGACACTCGAACCCCTTCCCAAGGTTTTGAAATCGGTGGATTGTACGGTATTGTACGCTGGCAAGGCTTTGTTGTGACCCGACCCCCTAGAGTGCAGACGCGGGAACCTCTCAACAGTTCTGGGTCAACTCCGTCAGCGGAGAGTGCGGGAGTGTTACCCGACATTCCCGCCGATCTGCTGTAGCGGTAACACTCTCGGGATATGTTTCACCACAGGCCTGTATTCCTGTGCCTTGAAGCGCCATCGCCCGGCCAATTGGTCTAACGGCGACAAACGTCTTCAATCTTCACGAGCAGAAGAGATTATCGGGGATTCTGTCTTGGAATTTGAAAAAATAAAAACTAATTTGTAAGTAAAAAAGAAGACTTATATTATTGCCTCTTATAATAATAATTATTATTATTTGAGGCCTTCTTCAGGACAATGAGGGTGTTGGAGAGTGAGAGTCTCCTCTAGGTTCTCTAAATCATGTCTTGAATTCATGAAATTTTCAATCTTCTGAAGGCTAAAAATTCGGATGATATTTGAAAATGCACAAGGATGTTTGAGAGTTACACCTAACGTTCCTTTATACGTTGGCCTAAGTCCACCCTCAAGATATTTATTTTTTATGTTTAAATTTCATATTTAATTTTTTTTCGACGTTTAATACTATTCTATTAGTCCATTCTTAAATATATACATTTTTTTAACCTTTAAAATGCCAGTGGTCCGACTTTAATCCTAAAAAGTTCCTTATCTCATGATGTTAAAGTGAAGAGTTTTTACTGTAGATATTATTATTAGATCTTTTTTGTTGGGGTTCGGTCAAGGCAGATCCAAAAAAATGCAAATTTAAAAATGTGTATTTTTTAAAGTAACAGCCAACGTTTCGGCTTTTCATTATAAATATTTAATTTGGTTGTGGTATTTTATCCCACGTAAATTTCAAACAATTAATGAGAGGGAATAGAATATAAAAAACTATCTGTCCCAGCTAGGAATCGAACCTGGATCTTCTACTATCCGGGCCAGTGTACTTGCCAGTTATACTACCAGGACGTGTTAGTTGTCTTATTCAATTCCCTCTACACTAGCAAGAGTCTAATTCTATTCCCTCTTATTAATTGTTTGAAATTTACGTGGGATAAAATACCACAACCAAATTAAACATTTATAAAGAAAAAATTAAATACCAAGCAGGGTTTCGGAAAGGCCGCTCCTGTATTGAACAGATATTCAACCTGAAGTCAATACTCCGCCACAGAATGTTGAGTGGTAAGAAAATTGTGGTGTCATTTATAGACTTCAAGAAAGCCTTTGATTCGGTGGATAGAGAAACCTTGATTAAGATCATTAAAGAATTTGGAGTCAAAACAAAACTGGCAAATATTATCAAAGATACCTTAACAGATACAACATCTAAAGTGAAATTCTTAGGGAANTGGTAAATGCACCGGCCCGGATAGCAGGGGATCCAGGTTCGAGTCCTGGCTGGGACAGTTAGATTTTTTATTCTGTTCCCTTGCACTAAAAATTATACAGAAATAAACGTAATGTGATAGTAATAGTTTTTATACTTTTACTCTAAAAGTTATGTAAATATTATTCTTGTAAAATAAAAGTATCCTTGCAGAAAGGTTTTTAGCCTAAGTTAATCCACGATAATTCTGATAATGTAGTACCACATAAATGATAGTGATAATAATAGTGTAAAATATGTTTTTTATTCTTGAAATGGTATTGTTTATTTTAGACTAAATTTTTTTAATTATACAGATGTATTGTTTAGTGGCATTGTTTTACAATTAAGCGCGCGTGCGCAGCTGAAGTATTTTAGCTTCCTCCTGTGGTACTTTTTTGGCGCTGCCTGTCCTCAGTTATCTAAACTACTTTACGCACTCTCATACGCGCATTCCGAAACGTGATCAGATAGTATACCAGGAGCAGGGTGTTCCTTGGATGACCTCTAGTCTTCTTTGTGTGTTTACTCAATTAGATACATATGTTGTCTCGAGTTAACTGACGGATTTCATTAAAGGGAGTAGGGAGTTGTCTGTTTTCACAACTTTAGCGCTATGTCAGCCCTCCAAAAGTAGGGAACACACTATCCTCCTGCTGGCGCCACGACTAGAGGAACTAATAGTTCAACACGGAATAAAAGAACCGGGATTTGAACTTAAGATCTTCAACAAGCGAGACCCGCACACTAACAACTACACCATTTGCGCCCTATATATAAGTGTGTGTGTGAATGTATCACTTCTGGGGGGGGGGGGAACGACATAGGGAATATAGGGCAAAATATAGATATAGGGCACATGAGAATATATCCGAAGCATTTATGGATCCCTCGGGGCTACGTAAGCAAAATGGAAAAGGTATATTCATATATACTGCATATTTAATAATGAACTTTTTTTTTTGTTTTCATTTTTTACGTGTTGCTTCAGGAATGTAAAATATGGAAGCTAATGAGTCTGCCAAATGAATTTTTTCGACAGCAAAGTAAGAAAGTAGAACCATGCGTTGTATGAACTTTATTTTTCTTCACTTTATTATCTTGACGTAATATAAAATTAAACAGATTCATTAACTCCTATTGCTTATTCTATTCGTCTTCAAGATTATTCTTATGCCGATAGAAGACTAGCTGAACTTAGCTTTTACTCTAGAATGAAGAACGGTCGTTGGCATTCACCATCTTTCTAACACCTCGGGAAGAGGATTTGTCGGCCTGTCGGCAGGGACGATGACACTTTAGTTGTAGAAAGTGAAAAGAAAGGTGTTCCCTCCGTTTGAACTATGAAGAGAAACCTCCCTTGGATTTCTGTCCCACTCGCGTCCAGATGGGATTCCTCTATGACAGTCCTTGACTAATAGCAGATTGAGTGGCAGGATGAAGCAAATGTCGATTAGTTCACGGCGGCTTTCTCATATGGTATTGGCATATTTTTTTTTTTTTTTATAACATGAACTAGAAAATTGCGTCTGTATGGGTTTCTTGTACCTTTTTCAGAAAAAGATTGTTTGTTAGCGAGATCATACTGTATCATATTGGCTCTAGTATAAGGGTCACTTTGTTTGTGTATGTTGAATGGTATACATTCCTACTTTAGGAGTCATTAACTCTACAGGTAACAAAGAAGGTAGGTTACACCTAGTTGTTTAGTTGTATTATGTGAATTTTATATTGTTATACTACACTGGTATCATTAAATAGATACAATTCAATACTACCATTGTATTATAGATAAATTATGTTGTTCAAAGCCATTAGAATAACACTGGGGAACAATTTGAAACTCAATTTCTGTTGAGTTAGATTTTTTTGCTGTTTTCTATAGAATTAGGCATTCTGGTTTCAAAACTGTTTATAGTTTTCTTCTATCACGTCACGTTCGGTTTCTATGTGGGTGGGGCGCATGCTGGTCTAGACCTGCCTTTTTAGTTACGTCTGTTATACTGTGGTGAAACGTTGTGTGTCGGTAAGCAGTATTTAGTATTTCGTTACGGAAGTGTACAGAACTAAATATTTTTTTGAACTGAATCGTTTCCTTGTGGCTACCTCTGCTCCTACACGTCGAAAGTGCGAAAACTGCCCCTATTCGTTTCGTTATATATGTGTTAGTTTTACCATTCCCAGTCAAAGGACTTAAGTACATTTGTCAGACAAGCATATTTTGCCTATTTAAAAGTGAAACTTGGTGATCAAGATAAGGCATGGGTATCTCATAAAGTGCGTAAACATTGTGTTGAGGGTTTACGGATGTGGACCAAGGGAACAAGTGCTAAGCTTCCATTTGGTATACCTATGATTTGGCGCGAGCCCAAAGATCATTCAAGTGATTTTTACTTTTGTTTAGTGAAAACATCGGTATATAACAAGAAAAACAAATGTAAAATAGAGTATCCTAGTTAACCGTCAGCTTTACGCCCAGTAACGCATTCAGCCGAAGTCTCCGTTCCAGTTTTCAATGAATTTCCCTCTTTGGAAAAAGGGGATACGGATATGGCATTCAAAAACATTGTTAAAGACTTTCTTGGAAATTCACGAGCATTGAATTACTCCAAAATTGTCCAGTAACTCTTGGAAAGCTTCGAAAAGCTAGGTTGCAATATGAGCATTAAATTGCATTTTTTACACAGCCACCTTGCTAATTTCCCAGACAATCTTGGTGCATGAGTGATGAGCAGGGTGAGCGTTTCCATTAAGATTTGAGGGTCATGGAAGCAAGGTATCAAGGTAGATGGGAAGTACATATGATGGCTGACTATTTGGAACATCTATCGTGAATGTACACAAATTAAACACTCAAAAAAAATATAAACGCAAATTTTTATCTTAAGTTTTTAGTACTGTTCATTAATTGAACAATTTTTTATGTATTAACTCGATTTAACTTACATTAAATGTTTTGTAAACTGTATATATCGTACGTTTTTACTTAATGTTCTTTTAAATCCACGATTTTTATGATTTCTGACTATATCCTCTAGTTTAAAAGTTGACGTGATAGACGCCAACATCAGACGCCAAAAATTAGTGAAAAAGCAGTGTCAGATCTAACTCAACAAAAAATGTATTCCCCAGTGTAATTGATCGCGCAATGATTATTATGAAAATAATAATATAAATAATAATAATAATATAAAATATATGATCCGCTGAAAATGATCTCTGGAGAAAATGAACAAATTTAATTGTTAATAATTGATTATAACTCAACAATTAAATAGGACCAGTTCGTTGATTGAAACATGCGGGGATGGTTCTCACAAAAGCGTATTCTAGCGCAAATGAAGGAAAGTTAAAGAAGAAAAATCACCAAGGAGATTGGTTTGGAGTGACAAAGATTCATTCTGTAGTAAGAATGAAGGAACTTAATTATTTTGGTCACCATATTTTATTTGTAAATTTAAGTTTCTGTATTAAAATCAAGGCTGGAGAACACAGAGAAATAGATCCGGCGCATGTGAGCCATGACTCCAAGGGCTCATGTGACACGTTTCTGGTGCCCCTTCCACTGCTCCTTACATCCATTTCGGCGTGCAGGAGAACAAGCTTTCTCCTTTTTCTGAAGCCAACACACATTGATATTTTTGATCTGGTAGGCAGGAAATCCTGAAGCAAGGCGTAAAATGGAAAATGACTTCTGACAGTGTCAGCTTGGATAAGGGAAGAGAGGCAACACATTCTAAGTCGGGTCATTATATAAAGCCCACAGAATAGTTTTGTTGCCCACTAATAAACTTTCTTATTTGATTAATAATGAGATTCTCTTTTCTCTCCACTCCATTCCGATTTTATTGAGCTGGGAACAGAAAACCTGTTTCAGAAACCCCCCTTGTCACTTCCTACTCCTGATATCATTCTTGAGAACTTTCTATCTTTAGTGTTTGTTTATTTCCTTTACAAATGCCCTTTAGGCGTGAAGTACTTGCACTTTTACTGGGCCCCCAGTGGAGTTTTAATTATCTGCAACTCCGCAAAGTTCTGCTTTCTCTGAGAACAAATTAAAATTTAACCCAAAATAAAAGAAGCAAATAAAAAGTTTTAGAGTTTTAAACAGTCACTCGTTATATAAGTAGAATATAAAAATTCCTTCTTGAATTATTTAAAAAAATATAATATAGAAATTCAATTAGCTATTTAAACAATAAATGATCGAAATAATACTTGAAA
>KZ810777.1:0-13369 GCA_000696205.2 Oncopeltus fasciatus | reverse complement strand
CAAAAAATCTATATTAAGAAACATTATGATCTATTGCCAAATTTTATATATATATTTATAAAATATAGTTCTATAAACGAGGAAGTTATAAATGAGTCATTTTCCCAGACCTGTTAACTAAAAATGTTTTTTTTTTACGCACGTCTGATATTCAATGCAAAATTTTTACTAAATAATAAATTCTGAACGTCATAGATGTGTTTTTACTTGAAACCTTTTGAACGAAATCCAATCAGTTGCTCTACACTAAACCTTCCATATTTTACGTCTGCTCTAACCTTTATTTCTGTAAAAATAATGCAGATCTAATCGTTTTGAATGTTTCAATCGTATCAAGATCATTCAAACTTCTTGGGCTTTAAATATTTGCAAAAGCAATTATTATTATAATTTTTTACCCATTAGTTAAGTCAGTTCTACTGTATTAGCTTCAGTATGAAGTTTTCGCAAGAATTAAATCAGTAAATTGAAATTTAATTCAACATTTCGAAAGTTTATATGCAAATAATATTGCGTCACTTTCGCGTAGGTTTTGATTACAGACCCGACTGTGATGAAATTTTAAAGTTACTATGTGATAGAAAGTCAAGAAATATAAATTGTCGTAATGATATATGATTTTAATTATGCAGACATAAACAGTGTTGCCGACTTTTCCAGCTCTATGTCCCATGGAGTATGACTTCATCTATTTCGTTTGTGAGTATAACCTAATTTTCACTAGACATTGCAGTGCGATTATAAAACACTCCCGCATCCTGCCCTTGAGTTTAATTTTTTTTTACTTTAGATTTTGAATACTTTCTTTTCAAAAGTAGTTTATTTCTTTTAATCCTAATTCCAAATGGTATTTAAGTTATCTGTCGTGTTAAACATTTATAGCTGAATTTTTTTATTATTGTTACACTCAAAAACTATTTAAATTATTCCACAATAAGTTGTTTAAAAAAAATAAGGCATTTAAAACTTTAAACTTTTCATTCTTGAACCCTCATTAATTTTTAGTTCGTGATCATTTTATATTATGCTTTTCTTTATTTTTTGAATATTAGCCTTGAGTAAATAATTGCTGAGTCAAAATTTATGTCTCGTTTTTATTATATTTATTTTTTTTAATTACACCTTCCAAGCTTTGATTTGTTTTACCGAGCAAAAAATCTATATTAAGAAACATATAAAATTGTAAATTATAAACTTTACTGAACAATAGCTGAGATTAAAATAAAAATTTTTTTTCGTCTAACCCTTCGTACCTTTCCTTCCGCTTAAGGTTTACCTACAAAATATGCAACTCTTTTTTCCACCATTTGGTGTCAACGACATTTGTAGTTTTACAAAAAAAAAAAAAAGTCCTAAACTACCCATCCACACAGTAACCAAAACGAGAATAATAGATTCATCTAAGAATATGTATATANTATATATACACACATACAATTTGAAAACGTGTTTCTAGTTTTCAAAATTTGAGTTAATTCCTATTGACACCCTGTATACTAATATTTCAATTTGAAGGTAATATGCCCCTAAATTTCATTAATATGTATTCTGAAATTTTACATTGCATTGGCTAAAAAAAGAAAGAAGAAAAAAGCATTTTGACTATCAGTTACATTATTGTCTTGTTCCAAAACACTCGACAAGTTAAATATTTTATCGACTCAGTAACCTTTTCTCTTGCATTTGATTATAGATTCAAAAATGTTTTTTTTTTTTTGCTCTGAAAAATATGAAAGGCACAATATTGTTGAAGTCCTTCTATCATTAAGTTTGGTCGCACTTATGTGTCCTAAATATTTACCGACTATTAGATGGTGTGTAGAGAATACAAAATAGGGATAAGTATTTCAAACCATTACTGTTTGGTACAGAACAAATGGCAAGAGCTATTATGATAAAATGTACATAGATGATCCAGATAGCGCTTTGCGTGCTGCAACACAGCCGAAGGCAGAGAAGGTGAGGAGTGCAGAGGAGGGTTTACGGCGCCGATACGGGGCTCGTGTAGCAGCGCCATTAGATTGGTGGTAGAGTGGTAGCCTTTCCCCCATTATCTAGTGTGGAAATGCTGTCAGCCATCTAGCCATCCGGGGCCTGCTCAGTCGCAGGTCACTGGGTCACCGAGGAGTCCTCAGCTGACGTACTTCCAAAGGAGTCGTAAGGCTCTCTCTCTGAGTGTACATCGCCTGTGCCAAATGGGAATAATTTACGAAACGTTTGAAACTTTGCATTTCTATTTTTTTCTTTAGATGAAGCTTTTAATTATATAACAAAGGCTCACTTCTCTGTTGAGCAAAACCGGAAAAAATAGGAAAGATTATTACCATAAAACTTAAGTGTGAAATCTCATCTCAGTACGAAAGGTTTTCAACATCTAGCTGGTTTAATATTTAGTTTAATTTAATTTAACACAAGAAATATCTATTAAATGATATAATAACTATTTATAGATAATAGTTGTTAATAATAACTATTAGGATTTCCACATTAATTACTAAAACTGATTTTAATAAATTAAATTAAATAAATTTTAATTTTACCGTTTGTGTTTGTGTTTCTTAATGAAATTGTGCATGTCGCTTTTAAATTTGGATGGGAGGCTAAATTCTTTGTATGAAATCTGACGAATAGGAGGTGGATTACCTGAAATGTTGTAAGATGGAAGTACTAAAACACCGTCACGAAAGAGCTACGTAATCTAGGCAGGTTTCCATAAGTAAATACTAAATGGGGAAATTTAATTTAAAAGCGAAGAGAACAATAGAAGTGAAAGGTACTCCGTTCTGTAAACTTTGCTCTAAACTTGCCGGGAAGGAGGGGTGGGGAAGCGATCATCCATCGTAGTTACATTCGTAAATATCTTCTTTCTTCTCTAACAAGTTTTTTTTTTTAAATTCAATTTTAATTTTTTTCTATATTCTTATGTAACTGGTTAAAGGATTTATTTGCCTCTTATTAATGATTTTGCATTTTGATAATATTAAACAATTGAAATTCAAATAAATATGTCTATTATTTCTGAAAGAAGGCCCTATTTCATTTTTCTTTTCTTTTTTGGGATTAATCTCTATTGTTGAAAAAAAAAAATTTTTTTTTCCTTGTTAAATAAAAAAATTATGTTGTTTCAAGTGTGAGAGCCTTTTCTTAATTTGGCATATCATCCACGTGGGTAATGGATGTCGAGAGCCTTTTCCTTACTTTCTTTTGTTACTTGACTATTGAAAAGCCAATAATAAAATTCCTCGACTTTAAGTTCAAAATTGATTATTCGCTGTAATACCTGAAGTATTTGAATTATCACTCTCAAAGTTGGCATACTCATATGAAACTATTAAATTCGGATTACTGCTAGTGGTAGCCTGACCAAATTCAATTTACAAAACGGTGAGAACAATGAGGATGTCGATGAAAAAACGTATTTACCGTGATTGTTGAATTATAAAAATACAGCACTCTAAATTACATTCTTAATTTTTAAATGTTATAAATTTCTATTCTATAATATATAAATACATATATATATNTATATATATTTGATGATGATTGGTTGTCGGCTACATTGTTCACCTGTAGGAGTCATTTGGATAGGTCTTGTTAGACTGTGAATCTCCCATCCTAATGAGTTGGCCAGACGCTCATCTCCTTATTGTGCTGAGTAGCCTATGCCTAAGGAGGAGAAAATCAGCTCATATCTTCTTCTCCTTAGGCATAGGCTACTGATGATACGCTTTTGGAGAATAATAATATTTATAATAAAAACTAGGCACAGGGAATCAGAGATCTCTGGGTGTTCTGCCTATGTGCATGAAAGGTATACTATGACCTGTTGGGGTCAGAAGAACTTCCGAGTTCTTGGGTTCCCCACTGATAGCAACGCTTGCTAGGCACCCAAGCATCTGAGCTGTTTAGAAGGTATTTGATTTCTCTGAACAAGTTATATTTTTATGTTATGTCTTAACTCATTTTTAAAAATTTGGGGACTTAATTAGGGTATAAAACCATAAATATAAAATTAAAACTTTCACTGACATACAAGTTTCCCAATTTTTCTAGTACTAATCTACAAATGTTATGCATGGAAATCAGTCACGATGGATTAGTTACTATCTTAAAAAAAAAAAAATTATTTCAACATACCGCTCTATATAATTTCTTATATTACACTTCTTAAACAATTAATGAGAGGGAACAGAATATTTAAAAAAACTATCTGTCCTCGCCAGGAATCGAACCTGGACCTCCTGTGTTTTTTGTTGTTTTTTTTATATTCTGTTCCCTCTCATTAATTGTTTAAAATTTACGTGGGATAAAAAACCACAACCAAATCAAATATTTATAAATTACACTTCTTAGTGTTATTATACACTATTTAGAAGTTGAAGTTGGTTATGTAAGTAATAGTAATTTAAACTTTGATTTCAGTAGTGGACCTATCATTATTATTAAGTTATTTGATGCTTTAAGAAGTAGAGTGATGATATTTTACTTCTCCGAGATGTTGCAGGAAGCACCTGTTGGCGCGGTTGACCCGTGGCATTTTAGAGCCATCAGGTAAATGTCCCTATTTGACCTCCGACATTTGCCAAATTGCCTTTTATCAGCAACATACTGGCAGTTTTACATCACTGATCGGTAGATTAGCGGTCGTGAGATCTAGTGATTACCCAGTCAGTGATCACTCGGTAAGTGGAGGCAGGTCACTTCAGGGGATGGGTTATTTTCTCTTTCTTAATCGAAATTCTCAGCTTGTGTGTCCACTTATTTAGTGATTTAATAAAACTGAGCTCCTACTTATATTGAGCTTTGAAAACTTAACAAAACAAAAATGTAAACTGTAGTCGCTACTTCGGTACTTAAATCACATTGTTGCCCGAGAATCATTTGGAAGATGAACTTCCACACTTGGAAATCTTAATTGTCAAGTGTACCTACTACCAATGCTCTTGGCGGCGATTCACGGCGGGTTAAGACCAATATTTGACTAGATTACTGATACACTGCGCAGCCTGCATTAATTCGAAGGTCGCGAAACTTGTAGAACTGTCCCTCAGGTTTGAGTCCAGCGTTCGGATGCCAAAACCAGGACGGCCAGTATGGAAATCTAAGAACGTGACTCGCCTTGAACCTCTCGTTCGATGTACGCGCTCTTAGTTTTTTCTTTTTGGGTGGGCCCGTTCGCAAGGGATTGCCAAACCACTTATGGCTTTACAAAAACATTTTGACTTAAAGGAATTTTTTCTCAGGCTAGTATAAGAGAAAATTGTGTCTCTCATATACTTCAGTTATGTATTTGCATTAGGCGATAGCAATCATAAATAATTTTATTTATTCGAATTTCTTGTCTAAGCGTTGTCTGGTAGAGTACTAGTAAATTCCTTTGAAAATAAGTCTTTAGTCCGACAGACATTTTTTCATGACTAAGGGGTTCAGTATTGGCTTAGTTTATAATTAAAAGTTAACTATTGTAAACGGCCTGAGAATAAGAATCTTAACTCTTCCACTTTCAAAACCAAAATATTTTCCACTAGGAAATAAAGCTATTCACGTTAGTACAATGATACAATTTTTGAAAAATTGTAATGGTTCTTGTTCGATCCCAAGTTAGAGAAGCAAACTTATGGTCCGTTAAAAATTGTATGCGCTCAAAAGCGCGCGTGAAATTTTTAAAATATTGAAACCAAATTCGGTATTAACTACCAAACCAAGTAGCTTCTTTTTGCAAACCGTTTGATGAGTTTATTAATGAGGAGATTTCATGAAATTGGGTTTGGAATGAGGGAGAAAGTTCAGGAATTAAATCTAAAGATCTTCTATATTATTACCTTTAATTTAAAAAAAATTAGGTGACAAAGTGTAAGAATTTTAGAAAATTTATGTTCTATAAAATTTTGAAAAAATATGTATTTACTTGACATATAAACCATAGTGATTCGCACACAAATATTCATTAACTAGGTTGCTGGGGAATTCGCTCAGTTCACACCAGTTCTCGGTGACGGACTAGTCTCTTGTTTTTCAGTTCTACTTCTTACTAATATGAAATAATTGAATCCAAATTCGGTATTTATGCTCTTGTCCGCATATAGCAAAGTCTGAAAAGTTCAGTAATTGTTCAATCGGGTGAAAGAGGCGGAGCTTAGAGGTAGACTAAATTTGAAAATTAATTTATTATAATCTGCTACAATTAGAGATGTGAAAAACGTCATAGAACAAAAAGGTGTAACCTATTAGCTAATAATATTATTTTACTGTTTCATGAATAAGTAATGGCTTTATTTACCTGAAGGTTATTGGGTTTATTCCTTGAAGGGTATAGTATACAAAATTCAGTATTTGGCGTATTTTTCTAAAGCTTTGGGCGAATCTTATTGGCTTGGAATAGATGTGTGTTTAAGGATCGAGAGGGAAGAGGGAGAAGGGGGGCAAATTGAAAAATATATACTATTTTCGTTATAGGAAGAGTTATGAAAAATAATGTATACATTATAATAAGTCTAAAGTGTAATAGACCTAAGAAGATATGACTAGGATTTACCTCTACTTTTCAAATAATGACAATGACTTAAGTAATTAATCGTAGATACCATCTTTATTGTGTCAAAGGAAAATATATAAAACGTTTTAGTGCATAGTGCTATTTCTAACATTCGTATTCTATATTTTTTTTAAATGAAAAACGCTTTAGTGAGATATTTAAGAAAATAACTGGTAGGTCCGATGTCCCTCATCATCTCCAGGTTATCCTTGTGTAAGTTGTTTCAACCTTTATCTTCAATATTCTTTTCAGCTTTTAAGATCAAGATTTAAGATCATACCAATCATAAACTTATTCATTTCCATCTTAACATAAAATGGAAATTCTTCCTAATTTATTTGATTTTTTTAAAATGTTTTTTACTCCTTTAGTATCTCTTCTTAAATTATGATCTTTAGTTATACTTGTATAATGCAAAATATTTTAAATGTTTTATGTCTGGTACAGCTGCAGAGAATAGGCATTGTACTGTGACGACATACCCCTTCACGCAGCCACTAATCGCCCTTTACGGCTGGCTGCGTCAAGATTGTGTCCATCTCTGACGTCATAAGATGTGGGCAGCCTGCTATTTAAGTTGTAGCCCCCCTCTCTCCATCGATTTATCAATACTTATAGGGCAGAGGTCGTTTCTAAAAATAATCTTGCTAAATTAAGATTTTACATGATCTAATTTTGGGTTTACAAACTAATCTCCTTTATGTAGAGCTATATAGTTTCTAGGCATTCGTTGCAAATAGTAGCAAAGATTTCTTCAGAGGTAAACATAAATAGTAGATGACATACATTTTTACTTTAATGCAGTTTAGAAATATAGAATAAAATAGATTTTTCATGAAATCTTTATCTACAAGAATGGAATGAATTTAGAATCTTCGTGACAATTTTTCCTGTCACCTGAATTTTAAAGCTCCTTAACAAGAACCGTTCTTCTTGTGAGAGTTAACCATAACCTCTTATCAGGTCCATGATGATTGTTAATCATGATCTGGGGTCTCAAAATGTCACACAGTGGAAATCGATTGTATGTCCAGAGTCAACTGTGCGTTCTCATCAAAAGTTGTCAGATTCGACTGAAACTGAAAGCGACTTCTTATACTTACATTGTCTACTTTTATTGCGAACATCAAGCTATTCACTTTAGTGCTCTGGCTTTTTATAAGTGTCACCGAATCTTCAATGATCTTACGTCGGATTAGCTAAAAATGTGTGTGTGTGTGTGTGTTTTGTCTGTATAGGCTCTAGCGCTCACCATTTTAAAGCAAAAAAGTTAAACCAAATTTCGTATTTGTGCTTTTTTTTTCCTCTCTTTTTCTCTTGCACAAAGATGAATGAGTTCATTCATGGCTAAAATCGGTAAAAGGAGTAGAGGTACGAGGGGGAGGGACAACATTTCAAACATGAATATCTTCGTTATTATTTGTGACTGGGTTTTTTGCTATATTTCGGATGGCTTGCTGCTCTGTTGGGGCGTAGTATATTTCGGGCGTAATAACCATGATGTTGATCGCCCTATAACCTGATCCTCATCCTAATCTTCGTTATTATTAGCCTTATACAAACAAAATATGTGTAAACTGTAATTTTATAACTTATATGTTCTATAGCATTTTTTTTAAACGCATATTAGAAAGACATCTAAGAATGTAATTTTCAGTGTTGGCAAGACCTCTGATTTCTAAAATTTGGAAACCAAATTTCATACATAGGCATACAATTACAAGTCTTTAAAATCAGAGGGTTCAGAGGGTGTGCAAAATTTATAAACGTAAAATGATCATTGCTATTTAAAAATGTTAAAAAATATAATAAGCGGAAGAAGTAGTTTCTAGCTTAGCTGAATTTTACTGTTTTTACAATAAGCGTATATTAAGAAATAAATTTAAAAAATAACTACGATGTGTGAATGCTTCCCCCCACTCTATCTACACCAGACAGCATGCACTGTACTTCTATACCTCCAGTACCCTCTGCTTTTGCTTGTATTTCCTTTGACTTTGAATTTTCCCCGCCTTTATTTACTCTTCCAACAGCTAAATATTCCCTTCATACTGTCACGTTTACTATACGTAAGTAAATTCCATGTGTACAGTGCCTCAATTTTTGTTAGATATTCCAGTGTTGGTATGTCCGATGTTACATATTTAACCTTAGTTATATTTTCCTTCTTTTTTTTCATTGCATATATCGCACCTGAGTTTTTTTTTTTTTTTTTTAGCCTTGAAAATGTTTTATATTTTAAGGCGAAACGTAGGATATAGAAAATAAATAATTCGGATAAATGTGATTGATAAAACTGAAGAAAGAGCAACGAAATATCTCTTTAATGGATATTTAGGATATACCATGCTGAGGAATTTCATTGGTTAGATAATTCCTACTTGTGGTATTTTCATACATTTATAAAAAAATTGTTAAATAGTTAGGGATGAATATTTAAAACAATATTCTACTATAATACTAATGTCCTACATTCTTTTTATGTTCGTCTTTAACCTCTAAAAATCCTGTTGTTCATTTGGCAACTATGATTTTATAACATGAATAAAATTGACTAATTTATATAACGATTTTACAATAATAAGTTAATCTAGATTTTATGCTATAGCGACCTAGTGACAAGAAACATTTTAAGAGTATAATATAATTTATAGTTTTATAAATTCATTGAGTATTGAATAAGCCAGATGTTATTGTTTCCATATGCAGTATAACGCAGTGGTTACAAACAAAACATGGCTTTGGACGGCAAATACCTCCATCTTGTAACGGCTGGCAGTATGATGAGAGTCGTCGTCATGTTCCTCATGTCTGTACCGAGGTCTAATGACGAGGAAACGCGCCCCTCCAGCTTCGTGCATGGCCCTAAATTGGCCGTAGTCAGATGAGGAATCCTCCAGTGCCTGTGGTGAGAGATGTGAAACGGGGACAGAGCCGGCACGCTTCCATTATTACCTGTTAAATAACAGCCATCAGCGTACATCACTGTTATTCCCTCAGCTCACCGCGCTTTTTGGGTTACGCAGAATACACTATGCCCCATGTACCAATGCCCCCAATCACTGTCGAATGACCTCAGGGTGTAATTTTCTTCTGGTGTCCCTGACACGCTACATGCAGTTAGCCTCCTCTTCCTTCTAAATTTAACACTTTTATCATTTCACATTTTTTTTTTTTTTGCATTAATAACAATAATTCATTTCCTATATTATCCTGGGAGTGAAGGTCATTAATTATTTTATTACCTAATAACAATAACTGAGGTATCCTCAAAGGCGTTACCCCTTCAACGATTAGCATTTGTACTATTCTTTTATGGATTGTATTAAGTATCGTCGTACTTCCATTTTCATGGATTCCTCTCATTTAGTACCTTTTGTAGTTATGATTTCCAATAATCATCGTTTAAACATCTCATTTTTTTTTTTTTTTTTGTAATATTTTCAAAATTATCACTTTTTCATTAGTGTCTTCTATTGATTTATATTAACTTTTCTTAATAAGCTTCTTTTTTTTAAAGACCCTGCTATAATAATAGCAATACATTAATGTTACTGTGATATAATATATTAATTATCATATATATATTTATTTATTTATTTATTTTATTAATTATCATAGTTTTTCATATTTTTAAATTTCAAAGAACCGTTTGGGTAAGTAATTATCAAAATTTCTTAAATTCGAATTTTTAATTGGGTAACATATATGTGTGTATATGTGTTGTTATATATCCCTCCATTACAAACTGTGACAACATTTCTAAACACTGCAGATTGTATTTTTTTTTTTTTTTTTGTATTTTTTACTGTTCTTCACAAAAACAAGCAGAATATTGACATTGGGAAGAAGGGGAGGAATAATCCGAGAAGTTTAATAAATAATAATATCTGCCCAAAAATAATCTACATGAAATTTTTTTTCTCTTACTTTCTATGTTTCGACATACTTAAAGCTATTATGCGGTTCCAAAATAAGTCTTTATAATCTTATTAATAATTAATAAACGGATGGGGACGCCAGAATAGCACGTGGGTCTCACAATGCTGAATCTGCTGGTTCGAATACCACCCAGGGCATGCATATTTCAGTTTCATTGTGAGTTCCGTAGTGTTTTCGGCAGAGTTGAGCCGTTCTTCCTCGGATTCCTTCGCAAATATCGCCTTTTCTTGTAAGTCGTAATTTGTTGGCAGTTGTACTGTTCGACAGAGTGGTGATTCTCTTACTCTAGAGAGTGCGGGGAACCAGTCTGTATGATTGGGCCTGCTCCTATGTCCTTAGTTGGGCTAGTCCCGTCTTAGCCACCGAGACATGCAGGTATGCGTTCTCTATCCATAGTAAATTGTATGTCCGGCCGAAAGGTGTTGAGCTGCGGTAACTGAACAATTACACCACCCCACCGAGACACAGGCCTGTGGAGAAACCGCCGTCGTGGATATATTGAAAGCGAACTTGAGGTCATCAGACAAGTTCAGGGTGAAATGTTATTTAAACCTTTCTATTACCTGGCTTTGATAAAGTTCAAACTATTCTTTCTTGAGCGTTCCGCATCAAATTCAAATGAATTTTATCTAAACACTTTAGGTTGCAGGTAAACCACTTTCACTTTATGTTCCAATTATTCTGTACGGATGGTATCTGGAAGGATATTCTGTGGTATATGTGGTAATACCAGGCATAAAGGACCTTTTACTAATTACTGGACATTGTTAATAAATGCTTTATAGACCGTTTCAGTAATATTCCGCGCGGAGGGTCACCTCCATTTTTACAATTACTATTCCCCTTATACTATACATCTACTATTATTTAGATCCTTTTTTTGCATATATTTTGTGTTTTTAAAGTCTTCTGAGTTAAGAGTGGTTATAGTGTATTTTCCAATTTCCAACCACAATTATCGAAAAGTACAGCTGAATTTTGTGAATTTTTACCTATAATGATTATTAATACATTATTTCCTCCTTTTAAGTCTGATTGGTTGGAAATTTGAAACATTTTGAAAACAACTTTTCTTGGTTTCAGATTTAAAACATAAATTATATGCAATACAATTTTAAAAAATACATATATTACATCTAAGAATGTAATTTTCAGTGTTGGCAAGACCTCTGATTTCTAAAATTTGGAAACCAAATTTCATACATTATATATACACACATACAATTTGAAAACGTGTTTCTAGTTTTCAAAATTTGAGTTAATTCCTATTGACACCCTGTATACTAATATTTCAATTTGAAGGTAATATGCCCCTAAATTTCATTAATATGTATTCTGAAATTTTACATTGCATTGGCTAAAAAAAGAAAGAAGAAAAAAGCATTTTGACTATCAGTTACATTATTGTCTTGTTCCAAAACACTCGACAAGTTAAATATTTTATCGACTCAGTAACCTTTTCTCTTGCATTTGATTATAGATTCAAAAATGTTTTTTTTTTTTTGCTCTGAAAAATATGAAAGGCACAATATTGTTGAAGTCCTTCTATCATTAAGTTTGGTCGCACTTATGTGTCCTAAATATTTACCGACTATTAGATGGTGTGTAGAGAATACAAAATAGGGATAAGTATTTCAAACCATTACTGTTTGGTACAGAACAAATGGCAAGAGCTATTATGATAAAATGTACATAGATGATCCAGATAGCGCTTTGCGTGCTGCAACACAGCCGAAGGCAGAGAAGGTGAGGAGTGCAGAGGAGGGTTTACGGCGCCGATACGGGGCTCGTGTAGCAGCGCCATTAGATTGGTGGTAGAGTGGTAGCCTTTCCCCCATTATCTAGTGTGGAAATGCTGTCAGCCATCTAGCCATCCGGGGCCTGCTCAGTCGCAGGTCACTGGGTCACCGAGGAGTCCTCAGCTGACGTACTTCCAAAGGAGTCGTAAGGCTCTCTCTCTGAGTGTACATCGCCTGTGCCAAATGGGAATAATTTACGAAACGTTTGAAACTTTGCATTTCTATTTTTTTCTTTAGATGAAGCTTTTAATTATATAACAAAGGCTCACTTCTCTGTTGAGCAAAACCGGAAAAAATAGGAAAGATTATTACCATAAAACTTAAGTGTGAAATCTCATCTCAGTACGAAAGGTTTTCAACATCTAGCTGGTTTAATATTTAGTTTAATTTAATGAAACTAAGAGAAATTTTTTCTTCATAAAAGTCATGTTTTAGTAGTTGCAGTGCAAAATAGAACTAATAGGGGTGGCAGTAAACTGCCACCATAGGTTTATGGTAAACCTAAACCTTACATTTTTAACTTTTGGGCTTAGAAACCACAATTAGTTGTTATTTGCTCTGGTTGTTTGATGACAATTAGGGTTATTGTACGATATCCAATGCTTCGCCCTTATATGCATTTTTCTTTAATTTCTAAGTTCTTTCAAAATCAATGGTTTCATCCTCAGAGCTCAGTCACTTTATAATGAGTGCTCCTGCCTTGATAGCTCTAGGTGCACTATTAGTTGATTATCTAAAGGCTATTGAGTAAATTGTAATATTCAGATCGATTATATATAAGCTTGTTTAGATTGATTATAATAATAACAGAGTTGATAGCTAGGAAAAATAAAAAATTAAAAAAAAAATTGATACTTTTGGAAGAACTATGGAAACTATGTGCTGTTTCCTGCATCAGCAATAAAAGTAAAGGCAACAAAGGAAATTGTAATGTGTTCACGTAGGCTTCGTCGGTCGTCAGATGTATTTACCATTTCATCTTCCGGGTTGGACCGAGTCAAATTGTTCTTTTTTGCCGAGCTTTCGCACATCATGTGATGGCTTCTTCAGGGCTGAAAAGAGAATGAGAGTTGTAAAGAGAGATTTATCTAAA
>KZ810776.1:8844-33340 GCA_000696205.2 Oncopeltus fasciatus | reverse complement strand
GTTTTAATGTTATTCAATTATTTTTTAATAAGTTGTTGTCTGCATGTTTTTCAAATTCTCTTACAAAGCTTTCTGCATTCATACTTTTGATACCACATTACATTATGGTAATTCTGCATTATAATATTGTCAATTATTAGGGTATTCTCATGACATAGTATTTCTACAGCCCTGAAGATGACTTACAATGTAAGCTGAAACTTTGGCAGATAATCTTTTAAAAAATACACTTTTTTTTTAAATTTGTATTTTTTTGGATCTACCTAGACCGAACCCCAACTAAAATCATCTAATAATAGTTAATGTGTTTTTTCAGAAGTCTTGAAGATCATATTTTATAAATATCAAGTTACTTTGTGTTAAAAAAATAGACAAAAAATTCACAAATCATCTATCTAGGTTAGCTATTAAAAAAAAAAAAAGTATTCCTTCATTATTATTGCTTGGGATTACTCATTAATTGTATTCTTATTTCAAACAAAATAAAATTTAGTCAATTTACTAAATTTTTGAATGTTTCAGCACTTTGTTGGTCTATTTTAAGATCTCCATTGCTATAGACTCCTTTTTTAATATTTCTTTTGCTGGCTAACTTAATAGACTCATTCGAAGGGAAATGGAGAATGTAGCAATACTTTTGCAACAAATTCATACAATATGTATTATGTGTAGAGTACAACAAAAATAAATAGTAATTTTAGAAACCATTAAAAATTATAAAAATCTGGAATAGTTCCAGAATCATGGAAAAAATCAATTGTATTCCCAATTCCTAAAAGATTAAGCACTCAAATAATATAAAAAGTTTTTGGCATATATCTTTTACCAGTTCTATAGCAAAGCCTTTTGAGAAAATGGTAACTAACTGTCTCGATTGGTTTCTAGAAGTGAATAATAATCTAGGGGAGTGGCAAAGAGTCTTCAGAAAGGATAACTCTACCCTCTCTTGTACTCACAAGTGATTAACTTAGTAAAGTGGAGGCTGCTAGAAGATAAAAGCTTTTAATAATGGGAACTAATTATTGATGTGACTCTTGACCTTGAATGTGCCTTTCATTGTGCACACTGAACAAAAACATAGGAGTCAATGTAAACCATCTGAACTTTGAACTAGAATTAGCCCTGTATATATTAATAAGGCTTTTAACTTTCATATGCAAGGTTTGGCTATTAAATAACTAGGATACACCCTTCCATCCATTTTCCAGTCCTTCATAGCTCCATGCCAATTTTCCATTGTTCGAAACTGTGCTTGAAGTCCTGTTCTGTGAGCTCCTGCATGATTGGTGCTGCGTTTTCTTTCACAGCTACAATTGTTTGGAATCTTGTTCCTTTTAATGCAGATTTGATCTTGGGGAACAGACAAAAGTCAGATGGTACCAGGTCAGACGAATAAGGTGGATGGTCTAAAACTGGGATGTTGCACTTGTCAAGAAACTTTTTGACAGATAATGCATTATTAGCGGGCACATTGTCTTGATGGAGAACCAATGACTTGGTCATCACAATAGTAATGTTGATTAATAGTTTGACCTTCAGGAACCCAGGGAAGGTACACAATCCCATGAATGTAAAAAAATCGATCATTATCGCTTTGAATTTCGATTTGCTTATTTGAGATTTTTTAGCTTTTGGTGAGTTTGGACACTTCCAATGCATGGATTTTGATGTTTGTTTTTTTAAATTGTAAGTGATAAACCAAGATTTGTCACATGTTATGACCCCTTCCAAAATGTTCGAGTCATTTTTATTGGCATCAAAGTGTTAGTACACTAACTCTGCAGGGTAATGCTTAAGCAACTGTAATTACATGTGCTCATTAAATATTGGTATTTACCATAAAGTATTTTATGACCTACTATGTTAATAAAAACAATAAGAGAATTTTGAGATGTTAAGGACAACATAGATTTTAAATATAACAAATTTGATGCAGATGAATTTACTTGAGTAGTTCTTACTTGAGTGATTGATTGTTGTTGTTTAGTTCGGAGAATTTCATCATATCCTAAATTTTTTTAGACTCATGTGAGATTAATGAGTTCATTATCTATTTTATTTTTTATCTATTTTTTTTTTCAGTTTGTGCATTAATTTGACTAATGCATACATTTATTATGAGAATAAGAAATATATCAAGTCAAAGGAAGTTCTCCAAAATTGTGAAAAATTGTTGAAAACTGATTCTGATCTTGTCAAAAAGTATGAAATTCCTATTCAGTTTATCCTTTCTGGATGCCGAGCAATTTTGGCCTCAAAGTTGTCATTAGTTGCAGAAGTGAAAGAGGTATGAGACTGTATTGGCTAAAAGATTGACTGAAATTTATTTTCATATTTTTCTAAAAGGTGTTTTCTTTCAGTTGGTGGAAAATATTTTACAACACTCAGATCTATCAGAATTGCATAAANAAAAAAAAAAAAAAAAAAAAAAAAAAAAAGGCTATTTATTTTTAAGTGACTAATTTCTTTATTTGTTAATTTCATTATATTTTTCTGTTCTAACTTTTATTTAATTAAAAATTAGTTGGCAGGAATGGTTGTTAATGTTCTTCTTTAACAGTTGCTGCTTCCTATAGTGAAAAAATAACCAAATTTAAAGAATTTCATAATATTAGCTTAGAATAAGTTCATTGTGGAATTCATACTACTTTTTAGTCAATTATAGGGATTACTTTTAATCACAGTTTCTTATGGATGGAACTATATCAAAGAGTTCCAAATTTATTCGACTAATGAAGTCAGTTTATGATAATACTGAGCTGCTCTTAAATAGCGGGACCTCCTTAGAAATGGAAGTCACAAAAGGACTTCTACTGGGAGAACACCACTTTAGGAACATAAGAATATACAGAATACTAATAACCTCAATTTTTTTATTTACAAATAATAAAGAGTATAAGAAAGTCCTGGACCTTAACCCCTCGACACTCAATACTATTGTTCGGAAGGAGGCAGGTATCACCTACATTTCTTTACTTATTCTTTGGAGGAGCTTGAGATAGATGGACAAGATATTGCAAATGAAAGTAACTCGATACCTCCACATATGCTTGAAAAAATTGATATATTCCGATGAACATCTGCCACGAAATTCCAAAATCAACTGGGTTCTCTCAGATAAGGAATCTGTTGGAAAATTTTAATTTCGTTGACAATTAAAAATTGTCATTTTCAAATTGAAAAAAAGGAGGAGAAAAAAAACCAGTCAATCTTAATAAACTCTATTTATGTTTAACTCTACTATTTATGTACTAGTATGTAAGGGCAGTAGATTCTAAGGTTATATTGTAATTAGTAGATTTAATTATTTTTAATAATAAATTAAGTTACTTTTATCTCTGTTCTTTAATTATTAGTGACCCATAGCCTATAACAATTTGGTGTCAGAAGTGAGATGTGTTATTTTGTGACTTCTGGGTTACGGTTGGTGTTAAATAAAATGTCTCTTAGGTTAAAGGATCTACTTTTCTCTATTTCCAATATAGGTGTCTTAGGCCTTATATTAGTTTAAAATAATTGTAAAAATGTCTTATTTCTGTGTCAAACAATTGAAATCCCCTGATCACAGGAGCACACAAATCTCGGCAAGCTAAGTCCCTTTAACCTATGATACAAAGGAAGACCAGTATCCAATTGAAGCATTTGTTAGCCAACTACCACCACCAGCATGGTTAGAAAAGGCTGCATTGGGGGCGAGATCTCTTGTAGACCACAAGTGTTGGCAGGCCAATACAGCTCGTACACTTCAAATGGGTGAGTCTCGAATTTCACTACAATGTCCTATACAATTTAGACAAGAGGGCACCATAAAGGCAGTGACTAGTGTAACAGTGTCTAGTACGTCCAACTCTCATCTCAGCTAACAAGAGACTGGCTGAACTATCAGAAAAGGGTCGCAACAAGTCCCTACTGGCCAAGATAAGCAGCTCAGTTGCTCTGAGGTTAAGTGGTGGAATGTTCCCATTAAAAAAAAACTACTAAATGTTCATATGGTCCGATCATACTACCCACCAAATTTATGGAATACATTTATTATAACTTTCTAGTTAAAGAATATTAATACATTCCTAATATTCTTATTATTAAAAATGAAATGCTCAACTTCAGAAAAAAACAAAACAAATTATACAAAAAAAAAAAAACTTATACTAACTTGCAAATAACAATTCTTCAAAATATAATGCATTTAGAAGAAACAGGGAAAGGTACAAGGCGAAACTGGACGCTTGTACTCCCCTGATGAGGTCTTCACTACCACAACACGAACAACTCCATTGGTGCCCTCATGGACCTTATGATCTTACAGTGGGCCAAGTTAAGGGTTGAAAATTCGATGATTTCAGCAGATTCAGATCACCTATTTTAAGGTTGGATGTCATCTTCTTTCACTTGGTACGTTGCTGCAGCTTATGAGGGTACAGGTGCAAATCCTCTGTATAAGCTGCCAACAGTTCAGACAGTCAACGTTCAAGTTCATAAGTTATACTTCTGGCACTGCAACCAAAGGACCACCAACTTTAAAGTGACCTAGAGTTAGGGGAAATACTCGCCCAAATTCTAAAACAAACTGGGTGATAGTGATTTAAGTGAGAATTGGATGGGCTTTCCAGATACTAACTGTGCCATGTTAGAAAGCTAACATTGAAAATAGGCTTGTTGAACAATCTTCCCACTTGTCGACAAAGCTTGATGATGCTCCTTAAAGCTCAATAGTTCTCTGTCAATAAATCAAATAATCCAAGTGATGACAGCTAAAAGACGAGATAAAATAGAATGGTTCTCGATAAAGGTAAGGGTCTCACAAGAATCTCAAGATTTGGGTACCAAAACAATTTGCTTCAGTTTGGGTATAGGCTGTGAGTCGACAATGTCTTCTGACAACCCAGGCCTTTGAGAAGGAGGGCAGTAAGCCCAAGACCTTTCCACTATAAATCACTCTATAAGTTGATTAGGCGACAACTCATAAGAAACTGGATCTGGGGGATTGTCCTTCGTCCCATGGCCTCACTGGTCAGAGGAATGACTTGATTGATCCCAGCCACAAGTTGTGCTACGAATGTCATCAAAAGATGAGACTCCAAATGTAGCTCCGAATCATCGAACTACTTGAGATCAATTTTTGTCAGGTGAAGCAACCAGCGGTGCACAAATCAGTCAACTCCCCTTTCAACTCCAAAACTCATCTTCGCTATGAGCTCCAGACAATCTTTCATCCACATGGATGTCTCCCCTGAGGATGCACGCTGCACAAGGATATCTTTCACTTGTATTGATGGTCAGCTGAACAATGGAACGGTTTACCTGAAAATAAGCAGAATTGATGCCCTATGTCACCTTCTGTAGCTTATATGTCTAAATAGGTTTGGTCAGATCATTTGTCTAAACTATATGCATCAAATACAACTCTGGTTTTCGTAGTAGTGCTGACTTTAACAATGTGTGATGTGGGATAGTATACCTTGGCATTTCTGAAGTAGCAGTAATATCCAAATACTCTTGAAGAAACTGCTGTTAGAGCTGCTCTTGAGAGCGCAGCCGGGACAAAGCAAACTATCTATTATCAGAAAGAGGTCCCTTATCATTATAAAATGGATATCGAACTATGTAACAACCTGAAATACCTCTGGATTGGGTTTCCAATAAATGTTTCTCTTGATTGAGATCCTTCCGAACACTTATGACTGGTTCTTCGATTTGCCAAAATCGCTCGAGAACTGAACTCAAGTCGGGTACCAGACTAGTGCAGATAAATAGATGGCAAGCCCGCATGACTCAGGCAGTGACCACATGATAAGGAACCAAAAAACAGTGGATAGTGCGGCAGTACTACTATTAAAGTAAGGTCGGTCAGGTAAATGCTACTTGATAAAAACTTCATTACCCAAAATACCCTCAATAGGGGCCCTTGCGGTCAAATAATGGATTTACAAGATGGTGGGAGGCAAATTTATGATACAAAGAATTAGTAAGGTCGAACGGTTGAGGGTAAGAGAAGAAAGAATTTTGGCTCTAAATGGAATTTCTCACTTGGTGTTTAGGCCGATAGGGTTTTCAGAAATTGAAATACTGACTTCTATAATAAAATAAGAATATAAAATGTATGTAAATACCATACAAATATATAACACAGGAATATTACGGATTACCACCACTGATGATTATTGAGGCGAAAAGAAAAATCAGCGCATGATACGCTAAGTTAAAAATGTTCGCCTTCGTGGATAAAACCTGCACATTAAAAAATTAATGTCTTTGCTCACGTAACCGGTGAAGTCCTTACTGGTCTGACTAAAGTGCACTGGGTTATCGTTCGAGTCCGGAAAATTAGTTTTTCTCCCTTGACCAGGAATGTGTTAACGTCGGAATGTACAGCTTACACTCCTGTGTCAAGCCAATGAGAGAGAGAAGCGGGCAGGGCAGCATAAATGATGGCTGAAACATATAAAAAGGTTCTTTAAATGTGTGGCTACACCCTTTCCGTTCAACAGCTAGTTCCAGACTCACTTATCTGCTTAAGTAAAATATTGTAAATATTTGAAAACTATCGAGCTCCTCTGCTCTTTAACAACCTATTCATCTTTATTACAGATAGACTTAGGTAAGTTATCAGGTTTAGGCAGATAAAAGGTCGAAACACTACCTGATGATCGGCTGCTAGAATGGAATTATTCTCTGATCCAGAGAAATGCAACAATGAGTGATGTCGCATACATGTCCTGCAGTGGCACTTAGAACTACAGTCTCAATTACAATGATCAAAAGACAAACAATTTAAACTAAGTCCAAATTTTTTAGGCTAGAGAGTGAATATTGTTTCAATATACCATAATTAATTAATTGATGATACTCTTGACACTATTGACATTTAACAGTGGATGTTGATGCAATAAAAGAGTGAATTTTATTTGGATAATGTTCTAATATCACATTACAATTTGTAGAAGTAGTAGGGCCTTACTTAGCTGAAGAAAAGTTAGTTATCTCCATTATGTTACACTTGATACTTATATATTGATTGATTCTAAATATATCAGCTTATCACTATTAAGAAATTTTTCACTCACATAAGCCAATGCATAGAAATATCAACTGAGTTAGGTCAGAAATTTTTAACTTCTTTAATGCATAAATATTTTCTCTATAAATCGAAACAAAATTTAGAAGCCCTGTGAGAGACTCATTTTTCAGTGCTACAAAATCAAAAATATAATGAGCTGCTAGGACCCTAGTCATCATGCTTCTTAGTGAGAGTCAGCCAGGTATTATTATAACTGTGAATCGAAAGGAGTAAATGTGTAGGGCTGGTCCAGAGACAGATACGTTGAGGTAGTTAAATTTATCAGTGTCATTTAAACTAGCTTAATTAAGGATTAAACTACAATATGTTTCTTTGAAATGTGTCCAATAGGTAATTGACCCGTGAAATTTGGGTTAATAAATTTTTGGTTAATTTAACTTAACTTACAATATCTTATTGCTACAGACATCTAATTTGTATCCTCTCTGTTTTCTACTGGTAAACAAAGAGAAAAATAATTTATTTCATCAATTGTTTTATCAAAATCCTCATAATCTTGGGAGACACCTTGATATCGTGCCTTAAACAATGAAATAGTGTCCTCCATTGTTAATGCATTAGCAAGATCGTTAACTGCTTGCATAAGTGAAATATATTCATCTTGACAAACTATCAAAGCATCAAGCTTCTGCTTACCTGGGTTAGAATTTTGACTATTCAGTACGAATGCTTAAAGAGAAATAGATTAAAGTTAATCCACACATTTTTAAAATTGTATTTTTTGGATCAATCTTGAACGAACTTTAACTAATTCTCTCCTGATAATTTCCACAGTCAAAAACTCTCCATTTAAAATGTATTGAGTTATCTCTATTATTCCAGTTAGAGATTTTGATGGAAGGCACTTTAATACTTTATGATGATAGCCACTATCTTAATTACTGTTTTAGGAACAAGATCTGCTGTTCCATTCGCTCGGGAAGCTTTGAAGTTAAATCAACTAGAGGGAAAATGGCATTTCTTGATGGGTAAGCTCCTATCACGAGTCAGACATTTTGTTAGCGGCCACATGCCTACGGATGAAGAGTTGGGTCACTTACAGACTGCCCAAAAATTACTGCAATCCCCTCACACTGCAGTGTATTTGGCATGTGTTAGTTTGGAAAAATCTAAAACTCTTTTTTTAGAGGCGAAGAATAATAGAGATAAAAAAGTTAATGAGATTGATGAATTGGTCACTAATGCTAAAAGATTGATTTTGTAAGTATTATTTTGCCAAATTTCTAAATAAAATGGGATTTAAGATTATTTTGTTAGTGTAAAAATGAAAATCCTCCTTTTCTTGAAAGGCTTTCATTTTCTTATTTAAAATATAGAAAATAATAAATTCTAGTGTTCATAAGTAACATAAATTATAATAAATAATATTAACTTATATAGTTATACTTTGATTACTTCTTACTGGCTGTAGTCGATGTATCTTAGCCATTCTTGGGGAAAGTTCTAAAAGCCTCATTTTAAATAGCAATTACAGCCTCACTTTCAACAGGCAGGTATAAGAATGTATTAACTAATTAATGACAATATAAATTTTATATGAATTCTATTTAGTTTTAAGTTGATTGAAGCTCAANATTGCTTTATACCTTGTTAATATTTAATTTCTTATTGTTAATAATTATTTAGTTTATAAAACAATAATTTTTAATCTTCCAGGTAACTATCTTCTATTAGTATTAGTGGTAATGTTATAATATAAAAGAAATTAAGGAAAAACAATTTTTTATGGTTCTGATTAATTTTATAATTTTCATTCCTATTATTAATTTTGTAATTTTGATTACTATTCATTACTGTATGTATATTTTTTATTTTTAGTTTAGCTATAGAGCAAAATGTCAAGGAGGATGTGCATATAATGATTCGCTGTGCTTATGGTTTATCACATCTTCCATTTCATATTCGAGAACCTGAAAAGGCTAAAAAGATATTGCAAGAGGCTCTAAAGCGCTCCCCATTAAATTCTATGGGTAATAAATTGGCTGGTGATCTATTTGCACAAGGAAATAATCCATTAGTAAGAATTTATAGTTTTAAGATATTGTAATGTTATGAAAGAAATTAGTTTTTTTTTTCTGTAAATATATAGAAATTTTTTCCCCATCTTTCTGGTAATCAGATGTACCTTGTGTGCCTGAAATTTGTTTTTCCAGTGGGCAAATATTTTTGAAATAACTCATTTTCCCTTAACCTTGTTAGAAAGTAATGCTGAGATGTTTGTAGCTTTGCAATATTTCTCAACTCTTCGAAAATTAAAATAAAGTGACCCACTGACTGACTGCCTTTACAAGAGAGCATTGCTCAAAAACCTGAGGCTCCTAAATCAAGGTTTTCCATTCTCTTTTGATATGGGCTTTCCCTCTCCATTTTTTTTACTCTTAGCTGCTTGATGAGTAGCAAGCATAGCAATGTATACCTTCATTAATAGACAGTACGATACTAAAAACAAATATATCGTCTTATGCTTGAAGGAGCTGACATTGTCTAGCCATTTATCAACCCTTCTATTTACTTTTTATTTTCATTTATAAATATTAATTTAGTTGTGGTATATTATCCCACGAAAAATTTTAAGCAATTAATGCGAGGGAATAGAACAAAAATCTTACTGTACCAGCCAGGACTCGAAACTGGATCTCCTGCTTTCTGGGCACGAATGCTAACCATTATATCTATTCCCTTGCATTAATTGTTTAAAATTTATGTGGAATAATATACCACAACTAAATTAATACTTAAAAATGAAAATAATTAGTAAATAACGAAGTGTCGATAAATTGCTAGATAATGTCAGCTCCTTCGAGCATAAAACGATATATTCGTCTTTCTCGTAGGTTAGACTTTCGCTAGTGTCTTGGGAATTTAATAGGTTATCTAGCTCGTCTCGGTGGTGTAATGTTTAGCGTTCTTGCCCGGGAAACAGGAGATCCAGGTTCGAGTCCTGGCTGGGACAGATAGATTTTTTGTTCTATTCCTTCGCATTAATTGTTTATAATTTATGTGGGATAATATACCACAACTAAATTAATATTTATATCTTTAAGTCCCTGTTTCCTTTCCAGTAGACATTATAATGTGGAACACTTGCAGTGGGGCTCGAGAATGACCAACTCCCATGGCAGTGCTCCATATGATGTTACTTCCTCTCACAATATTTCCACTTAAAGTCCTTTTTCTCCTACCTACTTGCCCACTGATGTAAATCTTCTTCCTGTTATCCTGGAATTTTTCATATGTAAAAATACTATTCCCATTCATCAATCCATAGAAACTTTTAATGATCTCTCTTTTGAATTGTCCTTCTCACTTTGTCTCTCACACCTATCTCTAGACAATTTCCACCAGCTCTAATAAATGGTCCCTTAGACTGGCCATTGTCAGAGCTTTTCTAGATGAGTCTCTTGACCTTAGAATCTCCTTGAAGACCTCTGAAGAGTTGGATGATGTTGTTCAGATCTTTAATGTCCAAATTCAGCATTGCCTTGGGAAAGCAAACTTGAAGCCCTCTTATCCTCGCTTCATTGGAAATTCATAAAAATCCTCCCCCCTCCCCCCTGTATTCAATTAAAAATCTCTTATTGGCTAAGCATCAAGCTAGAGCCATGTTCTCTGTCTTTTCTTGGGAAGTTTAACAAACTATCCCATCTCGTAAAACAAAAACTAGGTGTTCTATGAAATAAGGCATCTAATACTTGTCAAGCCTCAGTAGCAGACATATTCCTTTGACTGTCACTCGCATAATGTGATTTTGCCCTCTTCCGTCGAGGAGAAGGTACCTTGGCCTCTTCAGACTTTATACCACGTATACGTATATATATATGTGGTATAAATAAATATTTACCTCCAATTGCCATACAATAATCCCCTGACATGGTATATATCTGGTATAAAGATATTTGTGGTACATGGTATAAATATTTTTTAAACTTGTATTTTTTTTGGATCTACTTTGACTGAACCCCAACAGAAAGCTTCTAATATTAATATCTATTGTAAAAAAAACTCTATTTCAGGCAATATGTTTTGATACCATTGCAGTGAATACTGTTTACCTTTGGGGGACCTGCATTTTGCTAGAGCAATTTTTTTTCTTATTCTTTTTATAAAATGAAAAACCAAAAGACCAGGGATGATGGTAAAGAATTTATCCAACTTTGCTTAATTCTTTTAGAAATTCTTCGTCCAAAAGACATTTATTTTATAGTACCTGCTCTACTCCTCATGCTAGGATAGCAAAGGCTATATATTCTTTCAAAATATATCTTTTCAGAAATAAATTTTTTTAAGTGAGGTAGAATATAATCAATGAAGTACATTTTAGTTACCTTAACTTTCTTTGCACTTATTTTTTGTTACATTTGCTTTTTAAAACAATGCGAACTAAATATTACTAAATGTATAAAATGAAAAATACAAAAAGCAAAATCTAGAAATTAGATTATTGTATCTATTGTTTTAAGGCCTTTGCATGAAAAGCCCTTGAGGATATGAATCAAAATCCGACCTGTAAAATGTTTTAACATCTCTAAACTAATGAGTTTTAGTAAGTAAATCATGAAAATAAAAGTTCGGGGCTACAAAATTTCCTTCGAAATGAATAAATTAGGTTTCTAGAATGAATGGTTTCTATTTAAAGAAGGAAAAGTACATTTTTTTGCTAAAAATTGCAGTTTTTTTAAATCTCCTATAGAGTTAACTCTATCAAGTTGCACTGTAACAATCAATTGGCACTTTTTGTGGGGGTCCATGAGTTTATATTTTATATGAGTAAACTGACTTAAAAAATCTAAAAAATTACTTTTCCCCCCACGCTTATTTAATTTTGAACATTTCATATTATGAGCTTATCCAATGTAGGACCAGTGAAGAACGGGTATAAACTGTTGTTTTTTTTAAGTCACATAAAGATACTAACTTACTAATGGGAAATATGCTAAAATTAGAGCTAGGCATGCTCGTGTGTGTGTGCATGCATGTACATACACAAACATATATGTACACTCACAGATTCTTTTTTTTTTTAAATAAATGTTGGCTATAAATCATTAACACCACTTGATTGAATCGTATAATCTTATTGTAGCAGTGTCTGTTATAACATTATTTTTCAGCACATATATGCTGCTATCAAGTATAATTACAGATAATTTGTCAGTAAGCTGAATGGTCAATGCATGTTAAATCATGTACATTTTGGGGAAATGGTGTCTTTTTTTAATCAACCGATCACCAACCTGAACTCCCTTAAAATTGGCTTTTCACTTTTAAATGTAAATTGAAAGACTAAGTTCATTTTGGAACTATGTCAGGTGAATGAATGAGTAATTACCTAAAATTTAGAGGATGCAGTATTTAGTTATTAGTAATGAAACTCAACAAAAATATTTTAATTGACGAAAGAAAGTGTAAAGGATTACATGAGAAAAAAAGTTCCTGTCTAATTGTCTATCAACTATGATATTGAGGAATTCCCTTGGTTCATGCAGCTTCTGCATGGTAGGCTAATTGTTGTTTAAAGTGACTATGCTGATTCTTTACTTTTCTATTCAACTCTTCACCCTGAATTCTCTTTTTAAAAATGTATTTATACATATCTTAATATTTTTTGTTAATGTTTTTATGTATTATTTTGTGTTTCAGTATGATCAAGCTTTAATTCATTATAAAATTGCAGCTTCCAAAAATGTTTTCAGTGCTGAACTGTTAAGTTTTGAAATAAGTGTAAAAATGGGGAAGAATCCTGATCCTGAAAATTTGTATTCCAGACTTTTAAGTCAGTATAAGGAAGGAAATTATCAACTTCAGACTTTAATGCATGCCTGTGAATTTTACATGTTTGTGAAAAGAGATATATTTAAGGCATTGCATTATTTTTTGGAATTAGTCACAATTGCTCCTGAATATGATTGCCTAAAGGTAAACTGATAATATTCTCTAAATCTTTATTAAGTATAGTCTTTATTAATTAGTCAGTTATGATGATTTATGATGTTGAATTTATTCACTCATTCCTTTCTTATACTTTCTGCATACGAAATGTATTTTACTAACCCTTTTTAAGGTGTTGTAAAACAGTACAATTACTCAACTTATGATGCCTCATTATTCCTTATATTCAGGAGCACAACTACGGATGGCACTCTTGCCATGGCTGGCAAACATTTAGGTGTTGTTACTAAATTAAAACAAAAAACTTCAGGGAATTTTGTGGGATTTCACTGTATAATTCTTTAGGAATCATTGAATCCTAACATTTAAAATGGACCATGTCATTCATCTTGTAAGTAAAATAGTAAATTTGATAAGGAGCAGGGGACTAAATCACCAACAGTTCAAGTAGTTTGTACAAGATTTTGACGAAAAATTTTCTGATGTCTCTTATTCACTGAAGTTGGTTGGCTCAGTAGAGGAGTAGTCTTAGAAAGATTTTTTGCATTTCATAACACTATTCAAGCTTTTATGTTAGTAAAAGGCAATCCAATTTATTATGACAATGACTTTAGGTTGATTGTGCCTTTTTGGTAGATATGAATAAACACTTGATTAATAAGAATGTAAAGTTACAGGGTAAAAATTTGATCATCACTCAAATGTATTCATGTATTCAAGCCTTAGAAACAAAAATAAGGCTGTGGGAAAATCAGGTAAAAAATCAAACTTTTGGTCTTTTCCCTCATTTAAAATCATTTGCCACAGTGGACTACAAAAAAAATATTGGATCAATATTCTCAACTTCTGCAAAATTATTAAAAATATTGCAGAATGTAAAAATTCAAAACTATTTTGGAAATTGGCATCAATATTCAATACTAAATATAAGAATACAATCATAAAATAGAACACGATGAGTGGGTCCCAAATGTTAAGATTTAATTAATTGTTAAAATTGTTAAGATTAATTTCCCAAATTGTTAAATCCTACCCTTTATCATCAAGCTGCTGATAATACTGAACAACAAAGTTTTTGTTTCGGGGTTGAAATTAGCTGATTTTAATGTATTTCCACGTGTTAAAACCGAAAATGACCATAAAAATTATATATTAGCTCTTGTTTTCAAGACATAGTATCATTCTATTATATATATATTGAGTTTTCAACAAATGAAATATTTCATCACCAACAGTTGGTACACATGTTTGTTTACATAACACCCCTCTCATCAGCTGTTCATAAGTAGTAAACATAACCTTTGCGAGTTTGTCAATTGTACGCACGTGGTTGCTATTGAAATTATCGTGTGAAGTTGATTTTTAAATTAATTTAAGTGCTGATCTGAAATGCCTCGAAAGTGTGTGAATTCTGTCGATAGCTTTTGCTATATATGTGGTGAAATAACATTTAAGGCTCAGAAACGTAAAATGTCACCTATCATTAAGACTGCCTATGAACATTATTTTGGTGTAAAAGTTGGGGACCAAGATAAATCATGGGCTCCTCATATATGTTGTAATTCTTGTTCCGTCATATTGCGAGAGTGGCTGAAAAATAACAAGCGGGCAATGGCTTTTGCAGTACCTATGGTTTGGCGTGAGCCTACCAATCATACAGACGACTGTTATTTCTGCTTAACTCCTCCCATTAAGCAAGGTTTATCTATGAAGAAAAGAGGAACGGTGAAATACCCTAATCTCCCATCTGCTCTTCGGCCTGTACCACACTCAGACAATTTGCCAGTCCCTTCTCCACCCCAAAACTATGAAATTTTAGAGGAAAGTGATGAAGTCTGTTTACAAGAAGCAACCCATCCTTCTACATCCTATGACCCTGATTTTGATGTAAGCGATAGGTCTAGTGATCCGCACAGAATTAGTCAAGCAGAGTTGAGTGACCTTATAAGAGATCTTGGCTTGTCTAAGGAAAAGGCTGAGCTGTTAGGGTCAAGACTACAACAGTGGAATCTTCTAAAACATGATGTGAAAATATCTCAGTACAGACAGCGTCAAAAAGATTTGCTTCCTTTTTTTGAGAAAAAAGAAAACCTCGTAGTTTGTTCTGATGTTAATGGTTTGATGGACTGCTTGAATTTGGGTCACACTCCATCTGAATGGAGACTGTTTATAGACTCTTCAAAACTAAGCTTAAAAGCTGTACTTCTGCATAATGGAAATCAGCTACCTTCTATTCCTATAGGTCATGCAGTTCACATGAAGGAAACGTATATAAATATGAAAACACTTCTCCAATCAATCAAATATGAACAACACAAGTGGCAAATCTGTGGTGATCTGAAAGTCATTGCTATACTCCTAGGAATGCAATTAGGGTTCACCAAGTACTGTTGTTTTTTGTGTCTGTGGGACAGTCGGGATAGAAAATCTCACTATAAAAAAGTGAACTGGCCTACACGAGACCTAAACGCTAATGAGAAAAATGTAGTTTACGAGCCTCTTGTAGATCCTAAGGATGTTCTCCTTCCCCCATTACATATTAAGTTGGGACTAATGAAAAACTTTGTGAAGGCGATGGACCAGGAAGGACAAGCTTTTAAGTACTTGAGAGCAAAGTTTCCCAGGTTGAGTGATGCTAAAGTCAAGGAAGGCATCTTTATTGGGCCTCAAATACGTGAAATCGTAAATGATCCTGCTTTTGACATGATTTTAACAGGAAATGAAAAAAGAGCCTGGGAAGCCTTTAAGGGAGTTGTACATGGGTTTTTAGGTAACAAAAGAGATGATAACTTCACAGCATTGGTTAAAGAGCTTCTTCAAGCTTACCACCAACTTGGATGCAACATGTCCTTAAAAATTCATTTTCTTCACTCTCATCTTAATTTCTTCCCACAAAACTGTGGAGCTGTGAGTGACGAACATGGAGAAAGATTCCATCAAGACATTGCCTTAATAGAACAGAGATATCAGGGCCGTTGGAATGAAGCAATGCTTGCAGACTACTGCTGGTCTGTGTGTAGGGATGCTCCAGAAGTGTTTTATAAAAGACAAGCTAAACGACAGCGATCTTACAATACATCGGATTGACTTAATTGAAATTTGGTGGTACAAACCTCTTTTATTTGTCAAAACACTAAGAATAATGTTTTTTTTTATCAATTTTGTACTTAAAATATTCTAAAAGAAACATAACAATATTGTTTTTTGTACTTTCACTTTTCACGTATAGTATAACTACTCTTTAAGATTAAGTGCTGTATATCTCAAAAACCAGAGCTAATAAAAATTTTTCAATGTTATTTTCGTTTTTATCACCCCAAAATTAGTAGAAATAGACTAATTTAGTGTAGGAAACACTCAAAAAATATTTTTTTGTTGTGCAATGTAATATTTTGTTTGCCCTTTTCATACTGATGAACTATTGGATGCTAAAAATTGAATATTATTACTTTTTGTATAACTTAGTTGATGGCTAAAGATAAGTTATATCCATGAAAACTCCTATTATTTCAACATTGGAATTAATTGGAGACCACCTACTATTATTTAAAATTCTTGAAATCTTACTTTAAGGTAAAGTCCATCCATTTATTGTCTTTACTTTTGTAAATAACTTTTTTTCATAAACTGCTAGCATGAATTTTAAATTGATACTAAACAGTCCATATATTCTAATTTTCAAAGTCCCGACACAGGAAAATCTTGTAAATAACACCTTGATCCTTGACACCTTGGTATCTCACTTTCAGAGCTCCTTGATCATCCCTTCAGTCAATTCCATACTGTTTAGCTCTCCCACTTATTAAATTCTTGGCCAGTTATACTGTAACTTGTAAGGTAAACTATTTATCCCCACTTTTGACCACCAAGTATTTGCTGGATCTCCTTCTTGTCCTCTGCTTTCTTTATCCTAGGTTAAATTTTTCATTTGAGTTCTCAAGACAACCAGTCCCAACCATTCCCTTATTCTTGGTTTTTGTCACCATATCCGATTCTACTTTTTTCCTGATTTATCCAAACAATTCATGTATCTTGCTCCTTATATTGTGAGATGCTTCATGGCGACATTCTCTAATTCTGCTCTTTTCATAGTTCATTTCAATAATTTATCTACTCCTGAAATTAAAGAGTTTCATAAATTTCAGCATTTCATCTGCAGGTATAGAATTCCATCTCATAATTTTTCATATTGTACTAGTAATTTTAATGATTCAGCTGGTAATAAAAACATAGCAATATGGTTTACTATTAGTTTGTAGTGAATAGTTGATCCTTGGCAGATAATCTTGTAAAAAAAATTAATCCATAATTTCAGATCATCAATGGCTACTTCCAAATGCTAATTGAGACTAATAAAAAAGAAAAAGTAGTTTCTGCAAAATAGGCCATCTATGTTACCTTTTTATACGATTTGGTAGAAGTTCAGTAATTTAGGCCAAAACAAAAACTAATGCTGGTCCTTTTCAATGAAAAAATATTTTTCCATTCCTCAGGTTCCTGAATCATACTTTCTGAGTTCAAGGCTAGACTTGTTAGGGCCTCATCCTCTCAGATCAGAAATTTTTCTTTAGGGGTCTCACTTTTCTCTCATGCCGCAGTGGTTAGTACGCCTGGCTAGTAATCAGAAAGCATGGGTTGAAATCCCACTGAAGCAAAACATTCTTTTTTTTAAATTAATATTTGAAAAACATCTTTAAATATTTTAAAAAAAGTATTATTACTTTTATAATTACTGAAATATTGTAAAATATAGTATGGCACTTTTTACCAGTCTCCAAATTTATTGTTTTTTATTGTAATAAAAAAATAACTGATTTTATGTTTTCAGAATCGTTTTGTGAAATACATTAAAAAGAATGTAAATTTCTATGAACTTATGGCTAATGAATCAAGAATTGCTATTGATAATAACTTGTACAAATCTGATGATGAACAACAACTGCTGAAGAAAACTCTTTTGAAAATGAAAGATCACAATCCAAAGTTAATGTCACAAGAAGTTCAAAACAATTTAGTGGATAAAATGATCAAAGATGCAGAAGAAGAAATAAGTAAAAATGTCAGTGGAGAGAAGGGTAGGGGAAGAGGAATGGGTAGAGGCAGGGGAAGAGGAGGAATGGGTGGAGGTAGGGGAAGAGGAGGAAAGGGTAGAGGTAGAGGCAGGGGAAGAGGACCAACAGGTAGAGAAAGGAATGAATATGTTGGCAGTAGGGAGTCAATGAATAATGAAGAAAATAGAGAAAATAAAAGTCAGAGAGGCGGTTATAAAAATTACAGAGGTAAACCTAACAGCAGTGTAAATAATACAGGTAAAAACTTTAAAAGTAGGAATATAAATGAAGACTGGAGTGAGGGAGCAAATAGAGGCCAAAATCAATATAATGGTTCTTTAGAAAGCTCCTCAATTAATAAAAAGCTACAAGAACTTCAAGCTCAGAGGGATTCAGTTCTTCATCCAAGCAGGCAATCAAAAGACCCTATGCTCTTAGCAACCATGAGACATAAAAATCTTAATGTGGAATCTATTGATAATCCATATTTTGTTAGGTATTTAGAAGAAAGATATAGGAAAAGAAATCACCAACAAACATTTGAGGAATGGTTAGAAAAGTCTTCTACCTTTTTTGAAAGTCCAGCATGTTCTAATGAAGAAAATACATTTAAACCTGAAACAAAGGTAACACATGAAGTAATGGAAGATATAAGACAGAAATTCTTGAAATTAGAAATGAAAGCTGAAGATAGTAAAAAAAACTGTAAATTTGTTGAGGGATTCTCAAGCTGTGGATTAAGAAGGTCATCTGAGAGGAGTCCATCCCTGGATGGAAGACTTAAATCTAAACAAGGAGCTGATGAGAGTCTTATATATGGAAACAAGCAATTTTGTAAATATTCAGACAAGGAAAAAAGTTCAAAGAATGATGACAGAGATTATAAAGACAATCAGAGATCTGTATATCCTGATGTAAGACGTTTTTCTGAAGATGAATATGACAAGTATCCCACTGGGCATGCCCATCTTAGATCAGTTTCTCGAGAAAGAAAAAGTTTGGGGGATAGGAATGAGAAGTATTCCCGTAAACATGCGTATGCAAGACTAGATTCTTTAGATCGAGAGAAAGAAGTCCCAAGTTTCTATACTTCCATTGCTGAGTCTAGATCACAAAGGCGTAAAATGAGTTCTTCCAGAAGGGAAAGTAAGATACGACCAAGCAGGAGTTCAGGAAATAGTATTTCTCCTTCGAGTTATCGAGGATACAAAAGATCTAGTAGATATAGCTCCAGAGAAAGGAGACATTCTGGAAAGCATAATTCAAGAAATGATAGTGATGAGGACAAAAAACCATCAAGAAGGGGACATTCAACAGATAGTTGGACCTCAAGGGGTTCCAGATACAGTTCGCTTGATGAATATTCAGGTGATCATTCAAAAAGTTCAAGAAGGGGTAAGTTAAGAGACAGATCTTCTCCAAGAAAAATAATTGATAAGACTTCAAGCAGGCAGCAAAGGTCCCATGACACAGATACTTCACAGAAAAAGGATATCATAAGAAATAGACACAGATCAAAAGAAAGAAATGGAAGAACAAGTCAGAAAAACTTAATAGACAGAAAAAGTCCATCTCGCGAAACAGAATATGTAAAAGAAAGATATAGAAGGCAAAACTCCAGGGATAGGTCTTCTTCAAACGATAAATACCGAAAGGCTTATAGTCCCATTAGAAGTTGTTTTAGGAATGAACATAAAAAGAGTAGGACTAGTTCCCACAGTAAAAGGTCAAAGAACGAAAGCTTGAGAGACTCCCCAGAATATTCTCATGAAAGAAGACATGCCAAGAAAATGCATAAAAAACTATCAGATAGAAATTGCTCAAGTTGTAGGTCTACATCCAGTGAAAGATTTTCAAAAGCTTCTAGTAAACGAAGTTCAGTGTATTCATGTCCTAAAAGACCGGAGTCAAAAAGCTCAAGATGCAGCAGTGTTTGTTCACAATTTGAGGGAGAATATAATAGAAAAATACGAAATGAACAAGCTGGAGATATTGAAATAAAGAATCCTAATGAAGCTGATAAAAAATATTTCAAGAGGCATGTATCAAGGGATGAGTCTAATTCAGATGAAAGATATAGTAGGCAAAGCTCAATGAGTAGGTCTTCAGGATACAAAGATAAAAGAAGGAATAGGGATAGTTCGCAGAATAATGGAAGACAAAGAAATAAAAGTGAAAGGGAGAACTTTCAAGAAAGGGACGAATCTGTTTCAAGAGGAAGAAGATATTCAAAAGCATCAGATAATGACAGAAGACAAAAAAGCATGAGCAAAAGTGATAATAGTTCTGTTTCTGAATATAATAAAAAATCAACTAGAAGTAACTCAAAAAAACGGCCTACATCAGGCAATAAATATGCCAAACACTCAAGGCACAATTCCTCCAGGGGAATTGCTAGAAATGAAAAAAATGATACTAGATCACAATGTAGTAGTAAGATAAAAAAAATAAGTAGAGAAAGCTCTTCAGAAAGAAAGTTTGCTACTGAGAAAGGCGATAATAGAAAATATATGCCATCTACAGATAAATGTAGTACAGAAGTTTCTACAGAAATTTCCTCCAAGTTTGTTGAAGAAGAACACCTAAATCACGGTCACAAGTTAAGCTCTATTGAAAAACCTGCTAAAGCAGAAGTAAGATCACGATTTCCAAATAGATATAGTTCTGAAAGCAGGGACTCCATTCAAGATGACCTCGAAAACAAATCTATAAGGTTAAGCTCAGTTGACTGAAGATTTATGTTGTTATTTTTATGAAGAATTGTAGTGGGTATGTTTTATTGTTAAGTTATATATATTAAATTTTATATTCCTATAAAATTTTTAAGTTATATTCTAATTTTGTACATATATAGCTATAATATATATATACACAGAAACACGCAAATATATATTCATATATATTGAAATTATTATGGTTTAAAAAATTAAAAGACAAAGAAAAGTTGGAAATAAAATTTTTTTTTTTACTAAAGAGTTGTTAATTTATTATACATGTACATATAAGCATTCTTCGAAATGAGGCTGGGAATAATTTTATATTAATTATTATAAAAACAAAAATTATTTGTCAAAAAACTATTACACTTACTACAAGACAACGGCCACGACCTCACCGACATAAAAACAACAATGACATTGCTACACAAACAACAGAAGGGACGGAAGATGGACATATTAGAAAATATGGAAATCTACAAGACAAGGACAGCGGACAAGAACATAATTAACGAACAACTTAACACACAATCGGACACAATATTTAGACCGCTATTATTACTAAAACGAACACACAAACGCAAACGAACAGACGACGCACAAACCAACGACAACGCAAAAAGACAGAAGACAGCATAATCCATAGGCAAACAAACACATTTACAAAAAACTTTCGAAACACTTAGGACACCTCAACAAAGGGGATTACAAATAATCCCTACCTCAACTTATACCTGGAATAATGGACGATGACCCTCAACTCGCGCATGCAACATACCTGATCACCGACAAAAGTGACCCCTACAGCTACCTGACACAACTAACACACAGAAAAACACAGTTGAATACGGACCGTGACAGTGAACGTACGTATTCGGCCAGAAGATGGACAGTGTCCGAAAGCGCTCGCCAACGGGAGATGTTCAGAAACCAAGGAAGACGGAGAATATAAGGTATGAGAATGAGTAATCTTTCATTTGAAAAGTACTTGAAAAGTTCTCAACAAATTGCAGAAACTATCTTCTTGTTTGAAGTTAATTATCAAAATTAACTGTGAAAATCATAATATTATCACTTTCAAATAAAATTTCTTTTAAAAGGACTCATACTTTATAAACTGAATATTTACTAATACATTTTTAAAAATTTGACTAGGTTTTATTAGGAAAGCTGTGAGTCAAGTGAAGAAGGATGAGAGCTATCTCCTTCTGTAGTTTTTTTTTATTAACAAAAGACGAAATATTATCTGCATGACTTACTAATTATACAAATACTTTTCCTATAAATTATAATACATTAATTTAAGAGAACCTTAATAATGGGTCTGTTTGGTGGTTTTATTGTGAAACAGTATTGTGGTTGATGAGAGCAAGAATTAGTCTAGGTGCTATTCTCAATGTCATTGGTGTAGTGAGGGGCGATTTTTTTTCAGTAAGACGTCTGCAATTGTTATGGCTCTTGATTTTGTGGGGCAGATGCTTATAACTATTTAGTAATGTAGTCTATGTCAATAAGAATTCATCGGTTCCTTCATCTCTTTAAGGAAAGGGTGCCTTATCAATAGCTTTTCCCAACCTCACATTGTGGCCTCCCTTTTTCTCAGGCCATTAGTAACTGTACCAGTATTCCTATAGATTTACCCAATTAAAGCTAATCTTCAGGTTTAACAAAAGCCAGAAACAACTGACAGTCCGATAAAGCATCAAACAAGAAGATACTTGTCCTATTTGGTAACGTTATTCTGGAAACCAAAGTCAGGGTAGTACCTGATAGAAGTACCAGTGCAATGTTGGACGTTTGTTCCATCTCGACACCCAAAATCTGTCTTATAATGCCCTCGTCATCAAGTGATCAAATCTCTCAAGTGTCGTTCCTTCCATTTCATTCCTAAATTTACAGGTAATATTGAAAAATGGAGCGAATTTTGGGTCTTGTTAATAAATTTTATTAAATAAATCATATGTTTTTTAATTTATCAATAAGTAACTGTTACTAGATAAAATAACTGGCGAGCCTAATCTAAACAAGACCCGAGATCCGCAATGTTCCTCAGGCACATCCGGAAGAAGGCAGCTGAAGCCAAAGGGAAAGGGGGGTCCTCATCTTTTACGAGTTGGTGCAGCACGCGCATGGCAAGAATGCTCTAAAAGCATTCGATAAAATTTATCAAAATTCAATTCAAGCCATCAAAGCTCTGAAGGTTCGCCATTTTATTGTCATAATTCCTAAGGAATTTTGATCCAAGAACAGAGCTTACGATGAAAAGCAAGCCAACACCGATATCCCCCCTTATGATGAATTGTTCGTAGAATATCAAATATTAAAAATTATGTAAATCTCATCAACTCAGAGCCCTGCGAGCAACTGGACATCTCCCAATAAACTTCATTCTCATGGTGCTTCTATTGCTGCTAACCATATAAAAAAAGCCTCCATAAATATATTTTCCAATTAATAAGGGTCACTCATCTTCGTTTCTGATCTTCCCAAAAAGAAATTGTTTTCCTGACTTTCCTCTTCTCTGGAAATTTTCTGAAATAATTCAGTATCCCAAACCCGTTAAACCCCATTTATAATATCCTATCGACCAATTAGTCTTCTTCCTTTACTTTCCAAGTTATTTGAGAAAGTTCTTTTAAAACGAATAATGCCTACAGTAACTTCCTTAAATATTCTTCCTAATCATCAGTTCGGCTTCTATTCCCATCATTTTACTTTCCAGCAGGCGTTTCGCGTTGCAGATTTCATTTCTACTTCCCTTGAGCGAAAATAATTTCGTTCTGGTGCATTCTTAGTCATATTCAAGCATTTGACCGAGTATGACATACTGGTCTATTATATCAGTTCAAGTCCATATTTCCAAGCCCCATCTACCTAATCCCTAAATTTTATATTTTTAACAGTTTCTTTAGTGCACGGCAAGGATCGGATTACTCCTATCACTCCCCTGCAAAAGCGGGTGTTCCACAGGGCCCACTGCCCTGGACCTATCATTTTTATCCTTTGTACTGCATACTTCTCCACTCATCCTAATACTCAAGAGAGTATTAGGGCTAAGAAGCCCTCTTTGCTGATGACAGTGCTATCCTCTCCTCTCATCCTGATTCCAAAACCACTTCGTACGTTTTACCAAACCTCACTGATACTATTCAGCAGTGGTGCAGCAAATGGTGAATTAAAATAAATGAATCTAAATGCGTACAGGTAAATTTTCAGCTAAGAAAAGATTCTCCTATTGTTACATACAATAACTTTCTTATACCTCTCCCTTTTTCAGTCCGTTACCTTGGTTTCCACTCTGACTCACGCCTAAACTGGAGTGAACATTATAAAATCAATCTACAACCCCTATACAGCCTTATAAACAAGCGCTCACAGCCGACGTTAGAAAACAACTGACCATCTACATGACCATAATACGACTAATCTGGACCCAATGCCTGAACTTATTAGGAGTGGGGTCGATGAACCCCTTCTCCTTGCACAGGGATGTATTTTTAATTTGTATGTGTATATGTGTGTATATATATAGATAGAGAGAGAGAATGAAACACTCGCAGGAGCGATATGTATCAGGCTAGTCTCTCTTCACTCCTTACCGACGATGAGCGAGAGACACCCGAAAATTTTACTCCTTGTGATTTTTTCTCTTTTTGGGTATGCACTGCACTCTCTATCCCACCTGTTCTTGATTATTATATATCGCAGCCGCGAGTGTTTCATTTTCTATATATATATTTATACGCATACATAAATTAAAT
>KZ810775.1:21723-34047 GCA_000696205.2 Oncopeltus fasciatus | reverse complement strand
AATGGCACTACTTATTGATAATCTCTACCTCCATGACTGTAACAGGTTAAGAAAAAGAAAAAAAAACTTATAACAAAGTATATAATTAATTACAAATTATACTGTCATTATGTAAACATTATTATTACATGACAAATCAGAAAAGCACTGTGCTTATTAGAGAAAAGTGGGACACACGAGTCTGAGAATCCCACACTGACACCTTTGATTCAAGCTTGCAGAAATTAGCTCTCTCCAGTGTCCATAACGACAGATACTACCAGAGTCCACAGATCTCACTTCAATACCGGCCATTCTCCGTGTTCCTGTGGACACGACCTCGTAGACATGAGTTGCCGCCTGACTCAGGCCTCAGATCTCACTTCAATTCCTCGTGTTCTGGTGGACACGACCTGGTAGCTATGAGTTGCCGCCTGACTCAGGCCTCAGATCTCACTTCAATTCCCCGTGTTCTGGTGGACACGACCTGGTAGCTATGAGTTGCCGCCTGACTCAGGCCTCAGATCTCACTTCAATTCCCCGTGTTCTGGTGGACACGACCTGGTAGCTATGAGTTGCCGCCTGACTCAGGCCTCAGATCTCACTTCAATTCCCCGTGTTCTGGTGGACACGACCTGGTAGCTATGAGTTGCCGCCTGACTCAGGCCTCAGATCTCACTTCAATTCCCCGTGTTCTGGTGGACACGACCTGGTAGCTATGAGTTGCCGCCTGACTCAGGCCTCAGATCTCACTTCAATTCCCCGTGTTCTGGTGGACACGACCTGGTAGCTATGAGTTGCCGCCTGACTCAGGCCTCAGATCTCACTTCAATTCCCCGTGTTCTGGTGGACACGACCTGGTAGCTATGAGTTGCCGCCTGACTCAGGCCTCAGATCTCACTTCAATTCCCCGTGTTCTGGTGGACACGACCTGGTAGCTATGAGTTGCCGCCTGACTCAGGCCTCAGATCTCACTTCAATTCCCCGTGTTCTGGTGGACACGACCTGGTAGCTATGAGTTGCCGCCTGACTCAGGCCTCAGATCTCACTTCAATTCCCCGTGTTCTGGTGGACACGACCTGGTAGCTATGAGTTGCCGCCTGACTCAGGCCTCAGATCTCACTTCAATTCCCCGTGTTCTGGTGGACACGACCTGGTAGCTATGAGTTGCCGCCTGACTCAGGCCTCAGATCTCACTTCAATTCCCCGTGTTCTGGTGGACACGACCTGGTAGCTATGAGTTGCCGCCTGACTCAGGCCTCAGATCTCACTTCAATTCCCCGTGTTCTGGTGGACACGACCTGGTAGCTATGAGTTGCCGCCTGACTCAGGCCTCAGATCTCACTTCAATTCCCCGTGTTCTGGTGGACACGACCTGGTAGCTATGAGTTGCCGCCTGACTCAGGCCTCAGATCTCACTTCAATTCCCCGTGTTCTGGTGGACACGACCTGGTAGCTATGAGTTGCCGCCTGACTCAGGCCTCAGATCTCACTTCAATTCCCCGTGTTCTGGTGGACACGACCTGGTAGCTATGAGTTGCCGCCTGACTCAGGCCTCAGATCTCACTTCAATTCCCCGTGTTCTGGTGGACACGACCTGGTAGCTATGAGTTGCCGCCTGACTCAGGCCTCAGATCTCACTTCAATTCCCCGTGTTCTGGTGGACACGACCTGGTAGCTATGAGTTGCCGCCTGACTCAGGCCTCAGATCTCACTTCAATTCCCCGTGTTCTGGTGGACACGACCTGGTAGCTATGAGTTGCCGCCTGACTCAGGCCTCAGATCTCACTTCAATTCCCCGTGTTCTGGTGGACACGACCTGGTAGCTATGAGTTGCCGCCTGACTCAGGCCTCAGATCTCACTTCAATTCCCCGTGTTCTGGTGGACACGACCTGGTAGCTATGAGTTGCCGCCTGACNTTGAATATAAGAAGTCCAGGGTACTCCGAAGAGGCTGGATATTTGCCTTTCAATACGAAAAAAAAAAGAAAGGCATTTCCTCGAGAGCTTTTCCTTAAATATTGATGTAAGAAGATATTGGGTTGTTCCTTGGAAAGCGCCATGGAAAATACACGAGGCCATCTGCCCTTCCTCTTATTGGTCCCTTATCCATAATTTAGTCCAAAAAGAATATTGGAATATCTTTGGATGAATGTCCTTATAGGCATACGTTCCGACCATCCTTCATATCCTTTGAGACAATAACAAATCTTTATTAACCATAAATCAGTGACACTGCGCTTTTACAGGCCCGTCTTGATATATTTTTTAGGCCCTCGTTCTTTATTGTAATAGATCCATGTTATTTAACGTTACTTAAGATTCATTGAAATAGATTGATTCTTATTATTATTTTATTATTATATTTCTTTAATTCTCTTGCAACACTTAGTGTCATAGAGAAGGTACTACACATTAAGGACCACCCTGATCTAAATATACAAATGTATGTGGTCAAGCTTTTATATCTCATTCAAAATTATATTTTCCTTCTAATAATTATTTTTTCTTAAATCCATTCTGAGTCTTAAATTCAAGAAATGCAATTAAGTTTTCCAAAAGATAATATCAACAACCAAGAAAAATAACTTTTTCATACTAAGATGATTTTAGTTGGGGTTCGGTCAAGGTAGATCCAAAAAACACAAATTAAAAAATGTATTTTTTAATAAAGGATTATCTGCCAACGTTTTGGCTTACACTGTAAGCCATCTTCAGGGCTATCATGAAGATGAGAGAGGACGTCATGTCCCTAAGTTAACTTTTTCATAATATCATACGGGTCGTTAGTTATTTATATAATTTAAAAAACAGTTATAAAAGTGGCACTTTACTTTATGAATTATTCCTTGAAAACATTATTTTAACTCAATATTAACATTTTGCAACTAAATGCAAAATATTTTGAGCTGATGAAAAATCTTAAGATTGTGTTTAAATTGAACTCTGACCTATCAGCTGACAGGCTATAGAATTGTGTATGAGGTCACTTTGCCAACCTATACTTATGTTCACGTAGGCTTCGACGGTCGTCAGATGTATTTACCGCTTCTTCTTCCGGGTTGGACCGTGTCAAATTGTTGTTATTTGCCGAGCTTCCGCACATCATGTGATGGCTTCTTCAGGGCTGAAATGAGAATCAATTCTCGACGAGTGAGAGAACAGCTTAATATTCGTAGCTATAAATTTAAATGACTTCGTAAATATTCATTTTTGACTTTAAATATTACGTTTTTCGAAGTATAAGAGGAACAGTATATCTTACAAAATCCTAATCCTAACAAAGCTTTCTGGTAAGTTGGTAAGTAAATAGTTAAGTTGTCGAGTTTATGTTGTTATTAAGGATAGTTGTATAGTTAATTGTATATTCGTTTTAAAGTATAGTTGTTTGACATATAATTGTTTAATTGTTAGGATCACGTTGTTATTAAGTACGGTTCTTACGAATATTATTTTTAACTTATTAAGTATATTTTCACGTACAGTTGTACAATATGGTTATTTGATTAAGTATTGTTTTTAAGTTGTATTAAGCTATCGAGTATAATTTTAAGTACAGTTGTTGTTACATTTATTGTTATTATTACTCTTTAAGTATAACCACTCTCCCTATTACACAATTACTACTAAAAATTAAATTTATTCCACAGTTTTTTATAAAAAGCACAAATATTGAAGTTATTTTCAATATTAGAAAAGTATGAGAGCTTCTCTAACCTTTAAGTGATAATANACGACCTGGTAGCTATGAGTTGCCGCCTGACTCAGGCCTCAGATCTCACTTCAATTCCCCGTGTTCTGGTGGACACGACCTGGTAGCTATGAGTTGCCGCCTGACTCAGGCCTCAGATCTCACTTCAATTCCCCGTGTTCTGGTGGACAAGACCAGGTAGATATGACCAGTTGCCGCCTGGTAAATCCCCAGACAGCCCCTGACTAGCCCGCCAACCTGTTGTACCGGTTCTCACCTGTAGATACCCTGCTTGTGAAGACCTCTTCCGCAATATGATCCTTTTGGCTTCTGGCATTCTTGAGGTTTTTCTCACAACTACTAAAAAGACTTAAAATAAAAAAAAAAAAAAAAAAACTTCTTTCTAAATACTATTCCTCTATTTTTTATATAATACAGTTATATAGAAAATGTATTAAAGGTAATGCATTAATTTCTGGTTGTTACTCTTACATGATTTTCATTATATCTCTTAAAATCACCATTTATGGATGATTATACTCAGAAATACTTATTCATGATTCTAATTCGTTTTATTTATTTTAGGTTCACTTAATAAATAAATCAGAAGGAAAATCATTATGGATCGCTATCATGGCTCTTCGTTAAGATAATTTTTATTCTGAAAAACATCATAAAGGTTAAAAAAATAGCCATTCCTAATTTATTTCTTATTTTTCTTTATTTTCCATATTTCAAAGATAGGAGTATACATATTTTTTATCCCCAAGGGAAAATTTATCTAATGTATGCAATTTATATAATACAGTAATTACAGGATTATGTATGATACGAGGTTTATTGATATCCAACAACAAAACTGTTTGTACTATTTTTTATTAGTAAACATCGCTAACCTAGAAGTTGCGTACAAAGTAATTTACCTGTACTCATTTCACTGAGTTTTGCCAGTAGACATAATTGTAATATTAAATTAAAAGTCTTTTGTAAAATAAGAAGAAATTGAAAAAATGAATGTATATTTAATTATATATTAATTGTTTCTTTTCTTTGCCTTATTTCAAGTAAAACTTTTAATTCAAATTTACTACTATGCCTACAAGCAAAAATTAGTAAAATGAGTACAAGTAAACTATGCAAATAACAGGATGTTTACTATGCACGTAGTAGTTTACAAACGGCACACTAGACAAGGTAATTTATCAGTACACCGTTCTCAGATTCAGTGAAGGATTTTACATCATTCAGAATATTATACGATTTTGCTGGTCAGCGATTCTATAGGTGCAGCACGATTTTACTGGTTCATAAAAATAAAAATAAAAATAATAATATTTTTTAAATCAGGTACGTTACGTCCAAAAGCCTCCGCTATCTGTAACCCACATGTGGACACTGCGCTTGTAGGAAATAATGAAAATCACTGTTCAGCATATAAATTCCGTAAGAGGCTCTGGCAACTAAAACCATTCTAAAGTGAAATTTAAGGTCATCCAATTTAGTAGTACCAGAGGAAGGCGCCAATGGTTAATGAAGTACCTGGCGTTAAAACAAGGGAGGAATGACATTATCATTATCAAAGGAGTTAAGCCCCCTTCAATACCCAATTTCGATCTAGGAAAGTGCTATATAATTCCTACATTAATCACCATCTAAAGCCCTGATTGCCCCCCCCCCTTCCTCATGCAAACTATTGAATTTTAAACGGAACTATGTTTAAAGGTGTTCTTAATGTATATTAATGAATTTTACGGCAGCCCAATTGCATCTTTTCCGACGCCTGTATTTTTATTTCTAGTGAATTTGTTAATTACCACCGTTATAAGTTTGAAAATACTAAAGGTTATGAAGAATTTTTTATCATAGAAGAATCTTTCTAGCATGCACACATTTTTTAATATTTATCCTGATAAAGCCAAAACCAACAAGGTATTTACTTCCCAAGGTATATGTGAAGCAGAAAAGTAGAGATCTAAAATGTACTTTCAAATTTAGAGGAATTTTTTGACCGTAGATATTATTATTAGATGTTTTTTGTTGGGGTTCGGTCAAGGTAGATCCAAACAAAATACAAATTTGTAAAAAAAATTGTATTTTTCAAAAATTATCTGCCAATGTTTCGGCATACATTGTAAGCCATCTCCATGGTTATCATGAAGGCGAGAGGAGACTAAAAAACGGAAAACATTTAAAAGAATGGATAACAGATTTAACCCTAGGTACATCCTAACAGTCAGGGCGTAATAACCATGATGTTGATCGCCCTATAACCTGATCCTAATCCTAATCCTTACTTTTTACTGGCCACCTCCTATCTAGCCATTTTCATTGCTCATTCTAATGTTCAACACACATTAATATAAGTAATATTCTTTAACAACAATATACCAAATATAAAATGGCAGTTTATTTGAAAATTCATATTTTAAATTACTCCCGGTAATTTTTAATATGTAATTTAAAAGCTAATTTCCTAATGATTTTCCCATAGAGATATAAATATAATTTTTTGTAATAAATATAAAATTTAAAACATGAAATTGAACTTAAGAACATGTTTCAAATGTAAAGTTTTAGCTATAATTTTTAAATATAAAGAATTATTTCTATAACAATATCAGCTGACAGGCTATAGAATTGTGTATGAGGTCACTTTGCCAACCTATACTTATGTTCACGTAGGCTTCGACGGTCGTCAGATGTATTTACCGCTTCTTCTTCCGGGTTGGACCGTGTCAAATTGTTGTTATTTGCCGAGCTTCCGCACATCATGTGATGGCTTCTTCAGGGCTGAAATGAGAATCAATTCTCGACGAGTGAGAGAACAGCTTAATATTCGTAGCTATAAATTTAAATGACTTCGTAAATATTCATTTTTGACTTTAAATATTACGTTTTTCGAAGTATAAGAGGAACAGTATATCTTACAAAATCCTAATCCTAACAAAGCTTTCTGGTAAGTTGGTAAGTAAATAGTTAAGTTGTCGAGTTTATGTTGTTATTAAGGATAGTTGTATAGTTAATTGTATATTCGTTTTAAAGTATAGTTGTTTGACATATAATTGTTTAATTGTTAGGATCACGTTGTTATTAAGTACGGTTCTTACGAATATTATTTTTAACTTATTAAGTATATTTTCACGTACAGTTGTACAATATGGTTATTTGATTAAGTATTGTTTTTAAGTTGTATTAAGCTATCGAGTATAATTTTAAGTACAGTTGTTGTTACATTTATTGTTATTATTACTCTTTAAGTATAACCACTCTCCCTATTACACAATTACTACTAAAAATTAAATTTATTCCACAGTTTTTTATAAAAAGCACAAATATTGAAGTTATTTTCAATATTAGAAAAGTATGAGAGCTTCTCTAACCTTTAAGTGATAATATAAATAAAGTATCCACAATAACTAAATAAATTTATGATTAATAATAATTATTATTAAATACTAATAACCTAATAATGTATATGCTACTTAGTAAAAATTATATGGAATATAAATGTTTGACAATTAGATCTTACATTCATGATTACAATTTATTTGCCAATAAAAATTTTGTACAAATCGACTATTTTTTTATTAGGTTTCCCTCCAAACCCCAGGTCCTTCTCTATTGATTAAAGAAAATATACAACGCCCAAACAAAAATAATTGCATACCGAAATATTTAAAAAATTATAAATGCTAAAGCGAATGACGAATTATAAATAAAAAAAAACATAATTTTGAACCCACCTTATTTTTAACTTACTCTTAGTGAAATCGTAAAAAATTGATAAAATGCTTAAAAAAAAATAAAATAAAAATAAGCTATTGTGCCAAAGTGAGTAGAATGATTTTCTAACAGAATATTTACTAACACATCAGTTATTATTTAAAATATGATTTTCCCTTTTCTACTTCTAGATGTCAAAAGGTCAAAAATAAATGACAACACTTTAAAAACTCTTATTTATTGCTCGATTATTTACGTCATCGTAGAGCTTCTTCTAAGAATAAATAAATATTTTTTGGATTAAGGTTGTTATTTTTGACCTTTTGCCTTTCATGAAGAAATCTGTCAATGTCTAATTAGAAGTGGAATGGCAAGCAAGAATTTGAAAAAAAAAACTAAATAAAAAACGCGTTTAATTTGCCATTACTATTAGCATACTGATATTTAAAAGTTTAGTTAGAATTTGTGACCTATATTTGACTTCTCTCTGTCACTACATGGGTAATAAAACGAGCTCACCATTCTTAGTTAATTTCATCTTTAGTTTTGTAATTCACTGTTATTTTTTCTATATTAAGTGAAACTAAGGGGAAAATATTTTCATAGCTTACTAAGTTCATATGCGACTGTTTTTTAAAATAAAATTTCCACCTTTTTCATTTCAATCAGTATTTAAAAAAAATTTGTATGCATTTTAGACTTCCTAGACTTGTCATAGTATAATTTCTGTTGTCTCCAAAAATGTAACAGCCGTATTATGGCATTTCTGAAGAAATTTANAAAATGAAGGAGTTCTATAAGAGGGAGTGTAAAGATCAAAGGTACGGGATCTAGTCTGGCGTAAACGGACTGAGGAGGTGAAGGAGTTCATAAATGTAAGAAGGAAAATGTGTGGAGACAGTAAGGAAGGAACCAAGAAAGTAAAGTCTGCGTTAGGGAGTTCCAAAGGCTAGCTGCCCGAGCTAGGAAAGAACGGCAAAATGAAGGAGTTCTATAAGAGGGAGTGTAAAGATCAAAGGTACGGGATCTAGTCTGGCGTAAACGGACTGAGGAGGTGAAGGAGTTCATAAATGTAAGAAGGAAAATGTGTGGAGACAGTAAGGAAGGAACCAAGAAAGTAAAGTCTGCGTTAGGGAGTTCCAAAGGCTAGCTGCCCGAGCTAGGAAAGAACGGCAAAATGAAGGAGTTCTATAAGAGGGAGTGTAAAGATCAAAGGTACGGGATCTAGTCTGGCGTAAACGGACTGAGGAGGTGAAGGAGTTCATAAATGTAAGAAGGAAAATGTGTGGAGACAGTAAGGAAGGAACCAAGAAAGTAAAGTCTGCGTTAGGGAGTTCCAAAGGCTAGCTGCCCGAGCTAGGAAAGAACGGCAAAATGAAGGAGTTCTATAAGAGGGAGTGTAAAGATCAAAGGTACGGGATCTAGTCTGGCGTAAACGGACTGAGGAGGTGAAGGAGTTCATAAATGTAAGAAGGAAAATGTGTGGAGACAGTAAGGAAGGAACCAAGAAAGTAAAGTCTGCGTTAGGGAGTTCCAAAGGCTAGCTGCCCGAGCTAGGAAAGAACGGCAAAATGAAGGAGTTCTATAAGAGGGAGTGTAAAGATCAAAGGTACGGGATCTAGTCTGGCGTAAACGGACTGAGGAGGTGAAGGAGTTCATAAATGTAAGAAGGAAAATGTGTGGAGACAGTAAGGAAGGAACCAAGAAAGTAAAGTCTGCGTTAGGGAGTTCCAAAGGCTAGCTGCCCGAGCTAGGAAAGAACGGCAAAATGAAGGAGTTCTATAAGAGGGAGTGTAAAGATCAAAGGTACGGGATCTAGTCTGGCGTAAACGGACTGAGGAGGTGAAGGAGTTCATAAATGTAAGAAGGAAAATGTGTGGAGACAGTAAGGAAGGAACCAAGAAAGTAAAGTCTGCGTTAGGGAGTTCCAAAGGCTAGCTGCCCGAGCTAGGAAAGAACGGCAAAATGAAGGAGTTCTATAAGAGGGAGTGTAAAGATCAAAGGTACGGGATCTAGTCTGGCGTAAACGGACTGAGGAGGTGAAGGAGTTCATAAATGTAAGAAGGAAAATGTGTGGAGACAGTAAGGAAGGAACCAAGAAAGTAAAGTCTGCGTTAGGGAGTTCCAAAGGCTAGCTGCCCGAGCTAGGAAAGAACGGCAAAATGAAGGAGTTCTATAAGAGGGAGTGTAAAGATCAAAGGTACGGGATCTAGTCTGGCGTAAACGGACTGAGGAGGTGAAGGAGTTCATAAATGTAAGAAGGAAAATGTGTGGAGACAGTAAGGAAGGAACCAAGAAAGTAAAGTCTGCGTTAGGGAGTTCCAAAGGCTAGCTGCCCGAGCTAGGAAAGAACGGCAAAAGGCACTAAATTCATGCTGATACCTTATTGCTATTTTTAACTTTATGTTAAGACAGATAACTTCACATTGTATTTGTGGATTTAATCGTCACTCCTTATTTTTTTGTTGTGATAATTATCTTTGTTATGCCTCCCCAGAATGAATAATTTGAAACAAATTAAGAGCAGTTTTATATTAATTCTTTCTATACTGTAATGACTTCTCCAACCTTTTTTTTTTTTTAAATAAAATAAAATAACATTTAAGCAAGTTGATTGATGAAGCATGTATCTTGAATCTTGTATTAAACAGGGCTAAGATGCAACTAATATGAGGGAGAGAAAAATAAAAGAAAGGGAGTATGAACGTCTTAGTTCTCTAAACATCCAACTAATCAAAACGACTCATTAAACCATAAGAGAAGGCCTAAATGTACTTGCCCAATTGGTTTAAAAATAATTATCATGATAGTTATGTATCTAAATTTAGAAAAAAAATTCACAAGATCGAAAATCTAAAAAAAATACAAAGACATTCATAATCCTTGAGATAAAGAAGAAAAAATACTCAAAAAAGCAAGTATGTTTTTCTTCTCTACATTTAATAAAAAACATTTCCGAATTTACGATCTATAAGTCTTATATTAATTAAAATTTAAGTATGTATTTGACTATTTGCATATAATATAGAAAATCTTATTTCATTTAATACACAATAAACACAATAATATAGTCACAAATAAACATTTATTAAACTAGAATAATTTTATCATATGATACTCAACAATTAAAAATTTAATTAATTAAAAAAGAAATACATTTTTTACTTGTAATGTTACTCGTTATAACATGCTGTTTCAGTTAATATGAGACATATAAGTTATTCCAGTTAATTAATTTTGTATGCAATGGAAAACAAGTTTTAATTAGACTATCACCATTAAAATATATATTTGAGAGTGCATCTTCATACCTTGTCGTTAATTTATTTTTGAATTATTCATTATTATTAAAATTCAATCTACTACCAGTAAGCCGTTCATTCTTTAAATAATAAAAATTGAGGACAATGCCAAAACTTCACTAAATTTGTTTGGTTTTATTTACTTATGTCATTTTAATAATCTCTTATTTCCATATATTGATAATTATATATGATTTATACAAATTTGAGGCAAATTGAATTTCAATTTTTCATGAGGAGATATAGGAGTTTTTTTTTCTTAGTACACTTTAGGAGTCCAGAAATAAGTTTTCACAGGTGGATGACTAAAGAATATGAATAATATCTTATATATTTCGCAATTGTAGGATTTTATTTGTAAATTTATATTATAAAACAATATAGTATTTAAAAAATCACGATAACAAAGGAATTATTAAATATTAATAAGTAAAATTTGTTTTAAGTGTTGATCAGTGCAGAATTTAATCCTGTCAATATAATACGTTTTAATAATATATTGTCGTAATAAGCCAACACAAACATAATTTTTGATTCCGGGTACAATTTATAATTTACAGTAACAATAAATATGAAATATATAGGTTAGTGACGCCAATGACTTACAGTGAGAGCCTATAACTCCTGGCTGGAAATTATTGTCAGAAAATATTAAAGGACCTTCGGCCCAGGTCTGTAGTCTAGCGGGGGTTGGAGAAGGATATGGCGGGGGGGGGGTATGTGGTCAAGCTTTTATATCTCATTCAAAATTATATTTTCCTTCTAATAATTATTTTTTCTTAAATCCATTCTGAGTCTTAAATTCAAGAAATGCAATTAAGTTTTCCAAAAGATAATATCAACAACCAAGAAAAATAACTTTTTCATACTAAGATGATTTTAGTTGGGGTTCGGTCAAGGTAGATCCAAAAAACACAAATTAAAAAATGTATTTTTTAATAAAGGATTATCTGCCAACGTTTTGGCTTACACTGTAAGCCATCTTCAGGGCTATCATGAAGATGAGAGAGGACGTCATGTCCCTAAGTTAACTTTTTCATAATATCATACGGGTCGTTAGTTATTTATATAATTTAAAAAACAGTTATAAAAGTGGCACTTTACTTTATGAATTATTCCTTGAAAACATTATTTTAACTCAATATTAACATTTTGCAACTAAATGCAAAATATTTTGAGCTGATGAAAAATCTTAAGATTGTGTTTAAATTGAACTCTGACCTATTAAAGCTTAATTATTTTATTAATATATAAAAAGGCCCTTATTTTATAATTTCGAATCATGGAGGGATGGGCTATCTGCAAGTAGCCACCGTATTATGTAACCAACAGTTTTCGTGAAGTTCACTAAGTAAATTATTTCCCAATCAAAATATTAGAGGTATTATAAAATGGGAATTATCCGAAAATTGAAATTTTAATAGAATGGTAGAAAAAAAAAATACTTTTTTTAAATTTTAATTTCAGATAACATAAATGTATTACATAACATCGAGAGCTAAAGTTTATATTAGGGTTATAAAACATTATTTCAATAATAAAAATTTTAATTAAAGCCTTTCACCCGGCTTCAGTTGTTTATCAGCAAAGACTCAATAATATTCTTGATGAATATGAAATATTATATTA
>KZ810774.1:15845-33503 GCA_000696205.2 Oncopeltus fasciatus | reverse complement strand
GGAAATAAGAATAAATATAAAAAAGAGAAAGAAGAAACAAAGTATTCAATTTACATGGAAAAATCTTAATCGGCTTACGGATGCAATGAATATAGATTGAATATTAATTACATAATACAATAAATCTGAATTTTAATTTTTAATCTCTATCACCACAAGCCTGAACCGTAAACGAGTTGAAAGACTGTGTATAAAGTAAATAAAACATGCAGTTCATGAATAACAATTAATTAATAAAATAATTAGTTTGGCGAAAGATATTAATAAAGTTCTCTTATTTACTGTTTGAGTGAAAAACTTTTACAATGATTTATTTTTTATGGCAATTATGAATTCTCATGTATATAAAGTACTTTTTAAAGTCCATGGAACTTTATGAATCCCGAGGTTTCTATTTTCTTATTTTCATTTTTCAAAATTCCATTGTATGTTAAATTTTCTATACTTTAAAAGCATTTTTTTTTCTTCCAAATTTGTATAAAACAGTTAAATTGTATGTGTTGCATTTATTGCAATAATAAATGGTCATAAACTAAAAGCTGTTACCAGACAAGTAATGTTCAAACAAAAATTTTTTTTCAGTAGATTTCCCTAGGGAATGCTTTTTCATGTGGTACCAAAAAAATTTTTTTTTCCCTAATAACTCTTGTTTTTGTCCTGATTGAGTTCTTGTCTTTTAATTTTAATACGTTCGCCCCATGTGAGTCATGTGTCAAGATGGAACCCCAGGTAACGATAGGAATTTTAAGAGTGGTAAAAGGAATATTGTAAAATGTTCTCAATTTTAGGAAAGTTTTTCCGTCGTAATAGGAAAATATTAATTTTCTTTGACATGCTCTTTGTTCTTAAGGCTACGGAAAAAATTAATAAGCTCATAAAAGAATTGGGGTCTTGTTTAGATTAGGCCCGCCAGTTATTTTATATTGACATTTTATATCTAAATAAAATCACATGTTTAAATATTATTTAATTTAGTATTGTTTGTGTAATTGCGGTTATAAAAGTATTACAAAATGAATGTTTTTGATGTTTACGATTTATGCAAAGAAGAACAACGAGCCAGGATTTTTTTTATTTTTAATTTCCAATTGGTTGAGATATGTAATTATTGTTTTTCGTAGAACTCTTTAATAGTCAGTAATAGAACATAAGTAATCACAATAAATTTATCTAATCAAATCTCTTTCTCACTTTATCCTTTTTTTTTTTTCATTTAATTATTTTGTATTCTATGGTTACAAAAATCCAGAATATGTTCACGTAGGCTTCGACGGTCGTCAGAAGTATTTACCGTTTCTTCTTCCGGGTTGGACCGTGTCAAGTTGGTGTTATTTGCCGAGCTTTCGCACATCATGTGAAACGGTAAATAATCCAGAATATGTTATAGTGACAATTACAGCAGAATAACTGCGAATATGTTATAGTGTCATTTAGACAGTCACTGTATGAAGTAGGTAGTTTTAATTTGTGAAAAATGATTGTCAGGATGTAGTGATAAATATATCATAATTATAAAAATAAATATAAATATAAAAAGTGATAATATATAGGACAGTAAAAAGATATATGTAAGTATATTATCTTGCAAATAATCTGTTAAGGGATGGACGCTTTGGAAGTAGCAGGCCATATGTCGACAACCTACATTGAGGCTGTGGACACGTCCTCCATATTCCTGTCATACCTCCTTCTGGAAGTGGCCAACAGGCAGGAAGTACAAGACAGACTTAGGAGCGAGATCATGGATGTCGGCAAGGAGCCAGACGACTTCGACATAGACAAGATAAACTCCTTGGAATATCTTAGCATGGTTTTAAACGGTAAGTTACTCCTCGTCAGAAAATCTTCTTATTGATACTTTATATTTCTTTAAAATAGAATCTTTTTTTACAGAGTAAGTAAAAACAGTTACCGCAATTTGCATGAAAGCTCTACAGCCCGCAACCGTTGACAAAACTACATGAAACTCATGCTATAACTAACCTAGAAGAGTCCGTTATACATAAGCTGCGTAACCTAGAAAAGTTCTCTATTGTAATCAATAAGAACTAATCNTCTTTATCATTATTATTATTATTATTATTATATGCCCTTAATTTATTTATTAAAATTATTTAAAATGATACATATAATGATTTTTATGCATTAAAATCTCATACATTAATAAATTGGGATAAAATTAAATTAAATGAAGTATACATGAAAATCAGGTAATCAATTCACTCAGTTTTACCAAATTTCTCACATAAATCTCTTCATCTGCAATAAGGAAATTCGTAAATTTGTTGCTTGTTCGGAATTGTGTTTGTGGATTCCATTTGTACTATAGCCTCCGTAATTTATAAAATAAGAAAACCAAAATTTCTGAGCAAAGAAGAAATATATAGGATTTTGACCATGTTTGAAGTAAATTCCTGACCTCCACTTAAATATAACTATGATTGTTGCTAAAGGTTCAGATTCACATGATGTTAAAAGGTGATTCCATAATGCGAACCATTAATTCAAGTTAAAATTCCACTTGTTCATTTTTCTTAAGGAAGCATCATGAGTAACAAAACACTCATTTTTCTCCTTTCTTTATTTATCAATTTGCAAGCACTGATGATAGAAATTTGCCAAAAAGTAATATTAAACGGACATCAAATTACATATAAATTCATTAGAAACGTTATAACACTTTGAAATGACTGAAAAATGTACTTTTATGTAAAATATAGAAAGTAATTGCTCAGAGAAACGAGGTTTTAAATTTTTATTCAGTTGTGCTTGATTAATTTCCAGGGCACTTTTTATTTACACTTAATGAGATTCCATTAAGGTTATGAAAATATATTAAACTTAAAACTTTTACGAACCTCATTATTTGTTTATGGCGGCCAGCTTATTACTCGTAATTAAATATTTTATGTTCAAATGAAGAGTTTTTTGACTGTAGATATTATTATTAGATGATTTTAGTTGGGGTTCGGTCAAGGTAGATCCAAAAAAATACAAATTTAACAAAAGTGTATTTTTTTTATAGATTATCTGCCAACGTTTCGACATTGTAAGCCATCTTCAGGGCAGTAGAAATACAATGTCATGAGAATACAATAATAAGTTACACTATTATAACATAGAATTGCCAAAATGCAATGTCATATCAAAAGTATGAATGTAGAAAACTATGTAAGAGAATTTAAAAACATGCGGGCAACAACTTATTAAAAAAATAATTGAATAAAATTAAAACAGTAATTTACCACACCTGCCTATCATGAAGTTCACATTTCCATGACTAAGAAGAAATATAATTTTGCAAAAAAGAGAACGTGGGTGGTGGTTGGTGGCGGAAGCTACAAAGGGAAAGCGACCTGTTTCAAAAGGGGGCAATAAAAAGGACAAATGAAAAAAGGAAAGGTATTATTGGGAATAGGTAACTTTGGAACTGGGAAAAATGTTTTTTGACAGGTTTATTGAGAAAGAGGGCTAATGGTTTTTAGAATGTTGAAAATGTTTGAATAAGTTGAAGAAATTCTATGTCCGTTCTGTCGCTAACTGAATAGTGTTGTAAGTTAATGTAAACGGTTTCATATAAAAGGCGTTTGTGTTCATAGAGCTCAACGGAATTTGGATCTACCTTAACCGAACCCCAACTAAAATCATCTAATAATTGAATATTTTATGATCATTTCTGAAGTAAAATAATTAAAGTCATTCTAAATAAACACTATTCATTCAGCAATAACAAGAAGGTGCTAAAATATTAAAAAAAAAAAAATAAAATAAAAAAATAAATCATCTAAATAGAAGAAGAAATAGGATCTATTGAAAACTAAATGTATACATAAATTTACTCATATTTTATGCTATTAGATTAAATTTCTTTGTTATGTTAATTGTAGAGATCTTCAATACTTACAGTGAGTGGATCTTGCCCCTGCCAATTGTTAGTATTTCTCGTGGTATTGAAACTCAACTGGCAATAATAATTAGAATACAATAATGTAATAATTTATAAATATCTACCTCTCTATAGGAAGCTTACACAACTTGAATGGATTCCTGTTATGAATTATTAATTTTACCTCTGACCTGTGCCGCTATTCGAAGAGAATGAGTTACGTTCTCTCCGCGCACCCCTCTATACCTCAAGGATGTGAGATTCTTAGCAGATTTCCCTGTAAGAAATCAAGCTATCCGCTTTAGGATTCTAACACAACTTTTACAAAAATCCCTTCGATTTTTTACCGTGTTTGCATATATCCTTTCTGACACTGTAGCGTATCAAAAATAAAGTATTCAAATTCTGAATTACAGTCTGAAAAAGGCTGATGGGGAAGGAGATTTTATAGGTATATGAAAATGTTGATTGTAATAATTTTTAGTGCAGGGGAACAGAATAAAAAATCTAACTGTCCCAGCCAGGACTCGAACCTGGACTCCTGCTATCCGGGCCGGTTCATTTTCCATTTATGCTACCGAGACAAGTCTGATAAGACTTGTTGATTATAATGAATATTCATTAATAATTTAGATATTATTAGTGTTGTGAATTATTTTCTGAAACTTATATTCTGAAACACTTTCACGAAAAACTAATATAATGGAATCTAAAAGCAACATTAAAGTAAGTAACTACTTACACAATTACTAACTTCAGTAAAGTAAATAGGATAGTTGGGCAGGCTCTCCCTTTTTGAAATATATAAATCAATTAGGTATTTATAAAACTAGAGCACAAATTTTTATTTTGGTTCAAGTCGGTGAAAGCCCCCATATTTCTCAGGGTTTTAAAATATGTACAAATTAAGCAATCATGCTATAAAAAAAATAAACAAAATGTAGATTTTTATTAGGTTATATGGTATATGAAATGTTACGATCTATATTTACAAAAGGGGCAAAAAGAAGCAAATTTATTATGCAAAATTTCATTAGGAGGGAAGACCGCACCCACTACTTCCTCTCGGCCGGTCTAGAGTTAGCCTCAGCAACATAAATTTATATTTTCGATTTTTAAATAAAGATAGACATTTACTCAGTTAAGTCATATACTTCCATGCGGCAATAGGGAGAAATGACAATACCTGTAACCAACCCTTGATTGATGACGTCACTAAACGTAATTTAGATACTCGGACACTATTGCATTATTTAGATACTCGGAAACGTTGGCAGATAATCCTTCATTAAAAAAATACATTTTATTAATTTGTGTTTTTTGGATCTACCTCGACCGAACCCCAACTAAAATCATCTTAGAGTAATTTAGATACTCGGACACTATTTTTCTTTAAAGTTGGAAATTAGGGTTACAGGGAGTCAGTCCCTTCAACTTCCATGACAAAAAATTTGCGATAGACTACGTCATAGTAATGCCATGAACTAGATAACAGTTTTTTAATTTGATATTACAAAAAAAAAAAAATCTTTATTTATTACAGTCTGTTAGTAACATCATGTAATTTGATTAGAGATATATATAATAAAAATAAGTATTTACATAAAAGAAAAAAAAAATAAAATAAATGATAATCACTGTCTAGGGAGAAGGTGCCCGTCAACCCCACGCCTATTTTCTCTATTTATAGAAGTAATGTATAAATAAGCAAAGGTAGCCATCTTTGCTCTTGGCTATGAAAACAAAGGTGTATACCATGTGTGTGTATGCATGGCATTATGAAGACGGCAATCTCCACCACTTGTTTGTAATTCATATGCGGGGATACTTAAGAAATCCTACAGAACTCCTGTCTTACGCAATCCAAACATTTACTTATTGGTAAATAAATTGTAGAGGGAATTTAATGAGATATCTAGCTAGTTCTTGTGATGTAATGGCTTAACACACCAGCCCGGATAGCTGGAGATCCAGGTTCGATTCCTGGCTGGGACAGATAGATTTTTTTTTGTTCTATACCCTCTCATTAATTGTTTAAAATTTACTTATTGGTTTTAGCAGTTATCCACCCCAGAAATGAAGATAACATCCGTCCCTGTATTATTCTCATGTATATCATGAGCTTCATTGTGTTAGGATTAAGTCCATTAGATGATGACGTGGAGGTACTAATGTACTCTTCGAATGCCCAGGGCTACGACAGAACGACATATACTTGAAGGAGGCTCCAGAGAATACTGGAAAACCTACGACTCCAGTGAGGAGGTGATACTCCAGAAAAAGCAGCTGGAGTACCCAGCTGAGAGAGAGGATAAACGCGCCCTTAAGTATGGGTTACAAGGACTATATTGTCCTCAATTAAATCTCAGGTTCTTAGAGAAGGGATATCAAATTTATTGGAAGAATTGAATATTAAATTTTATAGCCTGAATGGAATATGAAATATATTTTTGTTTGTGCTCAAATACCATTAAAGTTAATACTTATGAAGGATACATTTAAGAAACAATAAGAATTATTACAATAGGGCAATATGGTTAAATTAGTTAAAACAACACATGAAAAATTGTTTTAAATAAAATAAAATCCTTTCATGTGACGTGAAACACATATACCAAAGTATACTTGTATTCTTGGACGACTTAATTAGGTATACTTCGAAGCTTCAAAGGAAAAAAGTCAAACTTCCGTTGCCTTATTAAAGAATAATATGACAAAATTCAATGTACAAGCCGTAGTGAAGTATATGATTGGTACTAATAACGCGTACAGTAAATGAATGAGTCTATCGTTAATAGAGCCAAGATATCCACAAGACCAACTTTCAGCTTTATTAAATACATTTACTATTTATTAGCTATATATATAAAATTTACTAAATACATTTCCTATGTTCGATGAGTTACAAGAGGTATTTTGATTTTTGATTAGGTAATATCATAAATCGAATAAACAATTTGAATAAAGTCCTAATTGACACTCCTCCTTCTTTTACCCCTAAATTTGAAATGGGTATTTAAATTTACGCATAGTCAAGAAAAAAATATTTATTGTTATTGTTTATGGCCACCTCTAAAGCACACCTTCCTCTGCTCCAATTTGAAAAGTACAAAGGTCTTCTTCGTACCAACTACTGTTAATATTTGGAATTTTATTAGGATTTTTAAATGTTGTGATCTACAGATCGCATGGCGTTCACAAATATAGTATGGCAGAGATCACGTCGAAACAAGCACTAATGGCCTCTGAGGATAATAAAAATTTAATACAAACTAGATTTATAATTGTAAATAATTTTAAGTCGAGTTTTTTTTTTTGTTTTTTTTATATATCTTACTATACTTAAAGTATGATAATATTCAAATTAGGTTTCTGCTAGTAAACTGACCTAATATCAGACATCTTTATTCATTTGTCATAGATGGTATGCTCTTAAATAATATAATTCGTTTATTGATTCACAAAGGTAGCTCTTTGTAATAACATGAAGAATAATAAGCACGTACAAACACCTACCCACCCTCAGGCAGAATTAAAAATGGAGAGTTTTTTCCCGTGGAGATCATAATAATCTCTCTACAAATACACATATATCTTCTGTGTTTAATACTGCAGGTGTCTGACCTAAAGTTGCCTCTGTACACTTTTGGTGACTCCTAATCTCTCTAGGCAGGTTTCTCTCAAGTCAAAATCAAGTTATTCGTATGCTAACGTGAAGTAGCAATTGAAAAATCTCATATATTTTTCACGGACTCTGCTAATAGAAGCCGAAAATAGGATCCGTTCAAAAGACTATTTTAAACTTTGTTACTACAATCAGGTAATTAAAAATTGATGAAATATATATTTAAATGTAATTATAGAATGCATCAAAACAAAAAACGATTGAAAAATAATTTTTATCTTTAGGGGACGTTAAAGATTATTGCTAATATAAAAAACTGATATTCCACCCCTAAGTTGACAGAAACTTCCTAAAACCAATTTAACTTTAATTAATTAATAAAAAAAAAAATAATAATGGGTTGGGGGAGAAGCCCAAGGAGTAGGGACGATGAAGTGAAACTGCTGAGAATGATTGAAGTGGGGGGAGACTGAAAAGGTACTGAGGTGAGCGGGAAGGTGGAGGGGGTGGGGGGAAGTAGAAAGTTATAAATTACTTTAGTTAAATGAAAATGAAGTTTGAACTTGCTTTGAAGGATAATGGATGGTAATTCATTCGGACTTGCTAATATCAGTTCATCTCGAGATGAGGGCTCGGTCTGGGGCAATCCGTTGAATGCCTCGGGAAAAGTGGGTCCGCTTAATTTGATGATATTGTTAGACAGAAAGGGGGGGTAAATTGATGGGGAAAATTGGCCCAATACGGGAATTTATTGGAATAAAATTCTTTTAAATTAATATATATTGATCCAACAATTGTCAGATGTAGCTTTATTGGCCATAAATTTAACGAAATCATGAACCCCATTTATCTTCAATTTTCTTTTTTTATTTCATTAGGAAAAAAAAAGTCCATTACCCAGAAGCTGCGTAACATAACCAGATTTCCCAAGATAATTCAAAAATTTATATAAAAAAAAGTAAATGAGAATTACTTTAAAAAGTGGAGAGAACGTAAAAATTATGACCAAAAAAGTTTGCCCTCTAGGGAAGAAACCCATCTTAAAGCACTATAAGGAAAATGCTTATTAATTATATTTAAATAATTAATAATAAAAACTAATGAGTAGAGGGAGCCAGAAAAAAATCTCGCTACCTCAGTCGGGAATCGAACCGAGGTCTCCCACAGTGGGAGGCTGAGGTAGTGAGATTTTTTTTTCTAGCTCCCTCTACAGATCAAATTAATAATGAAATGTCGGATTACTTTATCACAATTATCATACTGATTTGAATTAATACAAACATTTAGGGCTGTCACCTAAAGCTATGATGTACCTTCCATTCTATTAAGATGATGGACCACGAGGCGCCGCGGGGCGGGCTCTGTCTGTCTCTGTCTGTCGGGATGGGGCCTGAGTCGATAGATCATCTTAAACTATATTTTATTCATAAAATATGGAGGGCGCTGATAACCTCAGCAGTTGAGCGCCGTAAATCCCCCAATAAACAAACAATACAAACATTTTACCGAGACGAATCTGCTAAAAAATTGTAGTAACTTTTGAAGCTATTATTTCTGTCTTGTGGAAATTTTCTTCTATTTTGTGTAGAAAATGCAACTAAAGAATACTAAGAGAAGTGTAAAGCAGGGGCATAAAAAAAAACGGCAAAATCTCATGGCTAAATAGGAGTATTTATTTTATTTATTTAAGGAACTAGAGTTAATTTCATTTTCCTAAAATTTACATTAAAAATAAATTATAATACACTTCTTGAAATAACATTTTATCCAAACCATTTAATAAATTTCTTTTTCAATATTTAACTTTCATATAAACCTACATCGTTTCTTCAGAACAAAAAAAAAAACAACATTATTAACGTAATATATTTGTAATTACTAAAATAACACAAAGCCTCTTAGTTTTAAGTTCAGAAAGTATTTGATGAGGTCATTCCAAAAATACATTTTAAATATATTCCTTACGAATCCCCCCCTTTCTCTTTAATTTTGATTTCGTGCTTGGTGTACGCATCCATGTTTCTAAGGAAACTTAATTTTCGTGCTACGTTTCTTGATTATACAAAGTACAATTATATAAATGTTAATTAGCAATTTATGGATAAAAATTCCAGATTTTAAATTTTATAAGCGAGTTAGATGATATTTTTCGAATTTAGAACTGAAATCTTCGATTTCAATAAGGGAAATATGTTATTACTAACTCTAAAACATTTCACAATATTTCCAGTATGTCTCCTGAAAGCATAATGAGTAAATATTTGTGTGTAAGGGTAAGATATCTAGATTGTAGGCTGAAACGCAAGCTGTGAGAGTATATTTCCAGAGCTGGTATCCAAAGACAGAGGAGGAATTATTGATGTAGGTAAGTAGGCCTAGAGATCTCACTGAGCCAGTCACTCTGGGGTCAGACACGGGGTAAGTGTACACCTTTCGAAGTGGCCGATTCCTCGTGGAAGTTCCTCGCTACACTCTATCCTCGAGAGAGTGCTGACAACATTCAACAAATAAGACTCCTACTTACTCTTAACAACAACTTCAAATTCAAATTGTACGAAATTAATTTGTTGTAATATTATAGTCTCAGAGTATGTTACCCGAGTCTGAACTAACTATAAAACTTGCCTTTCATGTCCTGATCATATTCACTATTTTTCTACTAACGAACTAAATTTAAATAATCACCTCTCTATAGTTATCATTAATTCATGATTATTAGCTAAGTCCAAGTGGTTGTTTTAAGTTACTTTCTTGGAAGCAAAATGGAATTCCTCTATGGCAGATTTTCAAATTAAATAAAATCCTCTTCAGAAATATGAGTGTTAAAATTATGGGGTAAATTATAAATAGCCTTCTCGTGTGGTTAAAAAGCTAAACAAACAATTAGGGTTATCAACTAACTTCCCTATCAGCGAACCATAGAAGGAATAATTATTTTACTTATGATTTTTGAAACAAACAAAAATTTATTTCAAGGCCAATATTTAGACCCAAATAATTTATGTCAAAATTCTAAACAAAATAAATTATTAGGCGATGTTTCAACTTGCTGCCATTTTCAAGCTATACAGGTTAAAACTGTCAGACATTACAAAATAATATATAACCCAACATTAATTTACAGCTGAATTCTAATAAAAAAATTAGTCGTTTAGTTTTTGTTCAGAAATTGCTATGAAAAACTATTTATTATTTATTATGTAATGACGTAATCCGTTTAAGCAGGAAAATAAATAAGCAACAGAATTTCACAAATATATTGCAGAACAGAAAATTTATCTCCAAATAGTTATAAATTAGAGAGATTAATTTTAATAAATAAGCAATTAATAACTGGAAACAAAAATTAATCTGCATAATTCTCATGTTGATAGAAATAAATAAATAAATAAAACACCTCCTATTCATTTAATACTGACAAAAAAAAAAAGTAAGCGATCAGCATACTGGTTCAGTCACCTGACTGTGCTCCTCGTTTCTGTGATGAAAATAAATTATTTCCACAAGTTAAATTAGTATTTACCGTTTCTTCTTCCGGGTTGGGCCCGCTTTTAGACAATTCTCTATTCAGCCCTGAAGAAGCCATCACATGATGTCCGAAGCTCGGCAACTATCAACAACTTGACACGGTCCAACCCGGAAGAAGAAACGGTAAATACATCTGACGACCGTCGAAGCCTACGTGAACTAGTTAAATTAGTCTTAAAATGAACTAACCTCAGACGGAGTAAAACGTGAGAAAATGAGACATGGATCACTGTCTCTAGAGATGGGCTTTTAAAAACAGTTTTATTCCTCTCCGTCGAATGTGCGAATGGGACCCCAAACAAGGAATACCGCTGTCGAAGACCTCAATTCTTCCATTACAAAAACAATAATCAATTGGGGCTTTCAGTTAATAAAAAGCCCAGGGACAGGGGGTGAAATGAAACCGGCTGAGAGGCTTTGGGGTGGGTTGAAGGCGAGGGAGGAAGATAAAAGATGGCTTTTGCAAAACCTCCCTCAACTTTTTAATGGCCTCATCTGAATTTCGTCTCTAACCCAGCTTTCCTACAATGATGTTACCGTTTGTCTTGGCTTACTTGTAATTTACTTTTATTTTCATTATATATTCTTTTCAGTCTTTTCTTTTCTCTTTTTTTATTTTTTATTTTATTTCATTCCTCTTGTTTGCAGTTTTTCATGGTTGTTTTATGTTTTAATTTAAAAGTTTTACTTTTAGAGGGAACTAGGTTTAATTTCGTTTCCCTCTTGTTCTTTTATTTTATTTTTCTTCTCTCTCTCTCTCTCTCTCTCTTTTTGACGAGGGTTTTGTTTATTATCAAAACTACATGAAATCTACCGTAAACGTTTTACTTAATTTTATTTGAACAAGTAAAGAAGAGTGTCAAATGCAGTCATGTTCTTGCATGCTTTACAGAACTAATAACGCCAATCCCAAGCTAGTACATAAAATGTGTCTTGTGGTGCCCTGTTTGCTGCTAGAAAGGCAGAGTTTTGTGTGTGTGTGTGTGTGTGTGTGTGTGTGTGTGTGTGTGTGTGTGTGTGTGTGTGTGTGTGTGTGTGGGGACGTGCGTGCGTGCGTGCGTGTGTGTGTGTGTGTGTGTGTGTGTGTGTGTGTGTGTGTNCTAGAAATAATTTAAATTATTTTGTTAATTATTCAAATTCTTATTTCTTAATGTTAACTATTTTATTATATAACTATTTTAGTTCATCATTTAATATAAAAATGACTTTTGTCCAAACCTATATTAGATGATTTTAGTTGGGGTTCGGTCAAGGTAGATCCAAAAAAAATACAAATTTAACAGAAGCGTATTTGTTTAATGTGAACATAGGGGCTGGACATCCTCTCTCGTATTTATGATAGGCAGGTGTGGTAAATTACTGTTTTAATTTAATAGTTGTTGTCTGCATGTTTTTAAATTCTCTTGCTTAGCTTTCTACTTTCATACTTTTGATATCACATTACATTTTGGTAATTCTGTATTATAATATTTTAAATTGTTATTGTATTCTCACGACATTGTATTTTTACAGCCCTGAAGATTGCTTACAATGTAAGCCGAAACGTTGGCAGATAATCATTTAAGAAAATACACTTTTTAAATTTGTGTTTTTTTTTTTGGATCTACCTTGACGTAACCCCAACTAAAATCATCTTAGAATAATATCTACGGTCAACAAACTCTCCTTTTGAACTTATTAGGAAGTTTTTCCTATTTATTCTTATGAATAAATACTCATAAGAAATTATTTTTCCTTGTATAAAAATTAAGATTTGTCTAGAATTCTGGAACAGATCTAAATTTGTAACAGTTAAGATTGTTTTTATGAGAATTCTGCGATAATGTATTTATTAGAATAATACTCAACATAATAAAATTAAAATGATAAGGAAGTGATTTGGATTGTTGTTTGTAACGATGACATCAATCAGGAGAGGGAGTAGATTTTTTGTAATTAATTTATTTTTTTTTTGTGGGGCTGGTGGAAATCTCAATAGACACCTACATGTAGGTAGTGTGGGACTCTAACCCACTAAAACTACCACCCTTTGGAACAACTGAGCTTTCCCAATAAGTTACTTTTCTCTCACATGAGTATCACGGTTGTGATGGGTATAGCCCGTTGGGGCTAGTCTCCTGGTTGTTCGGCTATCTATGTGAACAAGTCGTGAGGTTTAACCCTTTAAAGTCTTCGTGCATGAGAGGCTTCTTTAACTATGGTTTGTATTACTGGATTCATGTGAGTGTTGATTCTCTCATTGGTTACAATGGTTATATTTGAATAGTTTGAAATGATTTCGCCGACATATTCAACTTTCAGATCTCTACAACATTGTGTTATTTGTAACGTACCAGGGGGCATTTACTATGTTTCTGAGTACCTTAATTTGAAATTTTTGGAATCATTAGTTGATTCGACTTTTTTGTACAGCCCCGAATAGGGAGTACATAGTTGCAATTTAAAAGAGACTAAATTCAACATACAACATTGAAATAAGAATTGCTGTGTTTCTTGTGAATCCTTACTAAGAGTGGGGGAATTCGTCTCTTGATAGCATTTTTTTCCGATCTTCAGCAGCTGTAATTTTTATTTAAATACAACGCACTGAACCTATTAGTAGAAATTCATACTCATGAAGTAGGGAACTCGTAAGGATTAAAGTAAGTGTTTACATAAAACAATTACTATGATTAAGAACATTTAAAAGATCTCAAAAGGCGAAATTATAAGTAGTTTGAATGAAAATCAACATATAGTATTTTTTAAAAATACTACAAAATATACGCTATAATAAGTAAAACAGGGGGTTTACTTGAAACCAAGCCGTTAGTTTTTCATTAAAACGCATCATAACTTAGTACTCAATTATTATTATTATTAAACTTTTATTTATTTATTACATTCTGTTTAATAAAACCCTACTTAATAGGATTTTGTTTTAAGTTTTAAGAAAAACCTGTCTCTGCCTGTTTAAATATGTTTTGCCTGATTTCTGCTATTTTCCACTGTGAAGACTCGATTCCGGTAATCGGTCTAATAGAAATAAAACCTCTTTACCTTACAATCATATGTGTGTAATAGTTACTTACAAAGAGTGTGACTCCCGCTAAGACACTCAGAACTGCCACAGTCCTCCAACAAGGAGTCAAGATCCGCCTGCATTGTGGAACATGCTCTCTGCAACGGAAGAACAATGATGTAGGTTTTGAGAGTTTTATTTTAGATAGTCAAGAAGAAGAAGAAGAAGAAGAGTTATTAGTGATGGTAAACGCATCAAAGGAATAACAGATCAGAGTATGAGACATATTGGGATCGGAAGGTGTCAGCAGAAGTTTTTGTAAAGTGCAAAGTTTTCATTGCTTCTTACAGTGGGAGTCTAACATCTTTTATNATGGAAAGTTCAAAAACAGAATTTCAATAAGGGAGATGCTGAGGAATTCTCTTAGTTTTCGTAGCACCCACAGTTTTAAGTAGGACATCAATTAAATCCCACAGTTCAATCTCGAAAATAGTCTGAACATTAGTCACGAAGAAGCAGTAAACAAGGAAATACAATTCAAAAGTGGAAAGGTGTGTTAACTAAAGTTAGTTAAAGGTGTTAGCTTGGCTCTAGATAAATAATCTAAAGGGTGATTATGACTACCAATGAATATAGAACTATCATACCTTCTATTATCCGTCTTCAAAGATGGATAATAGAAGGTATCTTCTAGATGGTCTGCAAACCATCTTCTGTTGGCGAGCGCTTTCGGACATTGTCCACCCTCGTGGCCGAATACATGTGTTCACTGTCACTGTCTGTATTCATCTGCGTTTATATTCTGTGGGTTGGTCAGATGCGTCAGGTATAAGAAACGTTTAGCTATATCGGTCGCTTTGTCGGCGATAAGGTCTGTCAAACGCGAGAGTTATAATATAGCTAAACGTTTCTTATACCTGACGCATCTGACCAAACCACAGAATACAAACGCAGTTGAATACAGACAGTGACAGTGAACACATGTATTCGGCCAGAAGATGGACAATGTCCGAAAGAGCTCTCCAACAGAAGATGGTTTGCAGAAACCAATGAAGACGGATAATAGAAGGTATGATAGTTGGCTCTAGATGTTTGTGGCCACTAAGCCTTACACAAATTTGGGCATTTATATTTAAACTAAAACGGTATTGTTATTTGTAACGACAACAAAAGGAAGTGGAAAATAACGAATTACTGACACAATAACTTAAATCTAAACAAAATATATTGTTGGAAATGGCTTCAATAGAATTTATAATTTGATGACGAAATGAAATTTAAGTATGGAATTAATTTCAATAGTAGCAAATTAGTCAAACAATTTATGTAAAAAAAAAAAAAAAGCTAACCGACTGTTTGCGACTCTATAAATTATAGAAATATAATTTATAATATCCCTTATTAAATATAAATTTATAATATCCCCACAAATATAATCGCTTTTGCCCATTTAGATAAGGGTAAGGGTGGGGAGGGGGTAAGGAAGAAAAAATAAAGCTATTACATACTTGGGCCTCCATAAATCATTCCAAAAGACAATGATTAATGGTATATATTAGTTTTTGCATGATTTAATTAAATTGATAATATACTGGATTATAGTTATTGCACAAGAAATGAGAAAGGCTAAATTTTTTTTTTTTCAAGATAATAAGTGGCAGGTATTTATTCTCGTCTTATGCAATGTCCACTACTTTCCTAGCGGTTATATCACCAGGGGTAAGTAGTTCCATTAGGTAACGCGCGTATGGACAAGTGGCCCGGCAAGACCTATGACTAGTACGTCAGCCCATATTTTGTATTTGATTTTGTCAAAATTACATAATCCCTTATGAGAGAAACAAACTGATATATCATACTCTGGAATACGCGGTTGAAGAGAAGGATCGACGACCATTAGACGTGAAAAACAGTTGAACAGTAAACCTTCTAACCTAACCTAATCTCATGTGAGCAGGATCCAATATAAGTGGTTATATTGGGGTTCAAAATTTAAAACGGTTACACCTACCGACCTAAGGTTTGTGACATTGACAAACACATCGAGCTTCATACAATAAATGCAAGGGAATAGACTAAAAGAACCTTACTACCTCAGCCGGGACTCGAACCCGGATCTCCTGCTTTCCGGGCAAACATGCTATCCATTACACCACGCAAATGGTAGCATGCCAGCCAGCAGTATCTTAGTTTAAACTCACGAACAATTACAGAGGGAATACGAACGTTCGCAACTGCGATGAATATAAAACATGAGAATAAATAAAAGTCATGAATACACAAAAATATAACATAACAATATAATACATTTAAATAACAACAAGTCGCTCTTCGTCAGAGAAAAATATAAATTAACAGTTAATTGTTTCTGATAATTTATTATTTAATTATATCTTCGCCTGAATAGGAAATGGCCCCGTGACTTTGTTATTGCCAACACTTCATAAAAATAATGTTTGGAAAAAAAGAAAAAGAAAAAAACAAAAAAACAATGTGCTTACAAGCTTGTGCAAGTCACTAAATACTGTAACATTCAAAACCATACCAATTCCGTTTTGCTGCNATGAGAGACTCTCTCACTGCGCCCCCCCCCCACTCTCTTATCATTATATGTATATATCCGTCTCCGCACCTCTCCATATGCGTGATTCGTAAGATACCACCAGAGTCAGAAGCAAACACCTTCCTTCCCCACACCTCACCTTACCAACCGTTCAAGTCTCCTTAACGATCTGTTCTCCTAATCTATATAGTAAACTGACAACATATTTTTTAATTTAAAGAGAAAAAAATATAAAACAAAATTATTAATAAAAGAAATAGTAAAAATTAAACAAAAACGTAAACAAAAATTACATTTCCTCGAGGCTGATGAGTTAATAATATATAACAATATGACGGGAAAGAGAAAGAAAAAATAAAGAAAAAAGAAAAAAACAGTGAGCTTATAACAGGTTTAGGAAAAAAAAAAAATTCAATATGAAGAACCCTTTTAAAGAAAACACCAAATCACACTTTACTCACACTAATTCCATTATTTTACATACATATCACAAGCGCATAAAATTCATTCAATCATTAATAAGCAAAATTCATAGTTAGGAAGATTCAGTTTGGATGGATAGAAGATGCTGAAAAAGGAGGGATTTGAAAATGGAAAGAGAAGGAGCACGTTGAATTTTTGAGGGTAGGGAGTTCCAAAGGCGAGCTGCCCGAGCTAGGAAAGAGTGGCAAAATGAAGCAGTTCCATAAGAGGGAGTGTAAAGATCAGAGGTACGGGATCTAGTGCGGCGTGAACGGACTGAGGAGGCGAAGATAAGGAGTTCATAAATGTAAGAAGGAGAATGTGCGGAGACAGTATTATAAAGGAAGGAACGAAGAAAGTAAAGTCGGCAGTAGGAAGGGAACAACCACTTTCAATATCTGTATACAGGCCGGTTACCCGGGAATTCCTAGGTGAGCCAAAGACAAACCTAACGCAACAGTTTAAGACTATGTATTAACTATAAACTATAATTTAAAGTTTTTTTTTTTTAAATTATACTTGATATGAAATCATCATACGTAGTGATATCATGTGTAGGTACATTATAAATCAAAGCTATATATATATATATA
>KZ810773.1:0-15327 GCA_000696205.2 Oncopeltus fasciatus | reverse complement strand
TTATAAATAAAAGATTGACCTGGGCGGGATTTGAACCCGCGGCGTCAGGATTGCGAGACCCGTACGGATCCCCTGAGCTAGCCTGGCGCCCCAAGTAGTATCTTTCTAAATATTATTTTTTATTAAATATTATAGACTATTTGTTGAAAAATGAGATTTTATCCATACATTTTTTTTTGTATACGCTAAAAGAGAATAGATACCCCTGAAACGGATGTCAGGGTTAGGCTGGTAGGTGTAGTCGACCTCCTTCTGACTCCTGCCTTGACCCTGGTCTAAGGTGATCCCACTCCAGACCTACTGGCCCCGATCTAGGTCCCGTGTCTCCTTCGCTGCACCCCACTCTCTCAGTAGGGGGGCAATGAGAATGAGTGTAATCTCACACGACGTGTATATGAGGACAGATCACCCTATGTCTACTCTAGATCTGACCTATTTTCTACAATAGAGCTGACCTATGTCTGCTCAACAGCTGACCTATTTCTACTTTGTAGCTGACCGGAAAGCCAAATTTTTGGGACTATAAAAAGTAAAAGAATAAATAAAAGTATCATCTTTCAAAAATGAAATAAAAGAATGATCAGAGTTTGTGATCACTGTATATACCATTTTTGTTTTTCTTATAATAACACTGTGCGTAAATAATGTTTTGCTAAAGCCATTATAAAATTAGGATAATTTTTCCTGAGAATTCAATAGCTTTGACAAATAAAAATGACGTTTGCCGACTACATGAATAAGTTGTACTCTTTTAAATAAATAAATAAATAAATATATATNTAATCCCCATAAATAACTTACTGTAACCAAAGAATAAAATGTCTCGAGCATCCACCATTTAACCTTACACTAAATAATAATTAAACAAAAACTAATTTCAAATAGAGAACTACTAGTGTAACAAGCAATACAACTGTAATTATATTTTAACATTGTTTTGTTTCCCTTTTATGGAATTTTTTTAAATATTTAAAAAAAAAAAAACAAGTGTTGACCTCCCTTTCAACCGCTTAGGGTCAAGAAGAGAGGGGCTATCTACAGGTTGCCACCACATTCTAAACATCAATGGCTCAGGACATCCTGACTAAATCCTTTTACACAGGACATCCTGATAAGTAAAAGGATGCCCTGATAAGTAAATCCCTTACTTATCGATAAAAGCTTGACCAGGGCGGGATTTGAACCCAAAGTGCCAGGATTGCGATACCCGAACGGATCCCCGGTGCCCATATTTTATTTTTTAATTTTTTAAAATAAATAATGTCTCAATCATAATTAATAATAAAAGGGCAAAATTAAGTACTTTCAAACTGGAGGAACTCACCTATCCAATTTGAAGAAGTGCCAAGCTCTTAAAAACTTTAAACCGTGGAGAATAATTCCCAGTGACTCCATTAAAGTACTGGTAACGATGCAATTTTGAAAATCGCCTATCCGAGATAAAAATTCTATAATGAAATCTATGAGAGAAAAAGTAGTTTTCAGTTTTCCGGAACCTACAGAGTGAAATTGATCCTTAAATCAGTCTTAAAACAATTCTATATTTAACGCAAAAAATACGACCACTAATGATTGAAGTTTTAAATTTGATTCGTTTCCGAATAATAGATTTATTTAATGTTTGAGCCTTCTGCATTCGTAGACAACATTCGCTCTGCGACTGGTCACTTTATAAACCAGAAGACTTTCCTTTCTTTAATGGTTTGTTTGTCTGCTGAGGTGGGAAGTAACACCGATGATAGCTCGTGCGGTCGAGATAAGGGATTACCGAGGTCTAACCCGAGGCCTTGTTGGAATCAGTGAAGTACTTACTTATTCTTACAGTATTCCATTGTACGGAATATCATTCAGGGTCTCACCCTAATGTAGTCGTTTTTGGCTCGACTCTTGCTTTACAAAATCCTTGGTTTTAGTCTAAGTAGTTAGTCCTTATCTTCTAGGGCAGCTTTTTCCCAAGCCTCCCGAGTACTTTTATTTTAAAAACTTTGACAATCTGACAATTGTTCACGTAGGCTTTCACGGTCGTCAGATGTATTTACATTTTCTTCTTCCGGGTTGGACCGTGTCAAGTTGTTGATAGTTGCCGAGCTTTCGCACATCCTGTGATGGCTTCTTCAGGGCTGAGTAGAGATTAAATACATTCTCTATTTAGCCCTGAAGAAGCCATTACATGATGTGCGAAAGCTCGGCAACTATCAACAACTTGACACGGTCCAATCCGAAAGAAGAAAATGTAAATACATCTGACGACCGTGAAAGCCTACGTGAACAATTGTCAGATTGTCAAAGTTTTTAAAATAAAAGTACTCGGGAGGCTTGGGAAAAAGCTGCCCTAGAAGATAAGGACTAACTACTTAGACTAAAACCAAGGATTTTGTAAAGCAAGAGTCGAGCCAAAAACGACTACATTAGGGTGAGACCCTGAATGATATTCCGTACAATGGAATACTGTAAGAATAAGTAAGTACTTCACTGATTCCAACAAGGCCTCGGGTTAGACCTCGGTAATCCCTTATCTCGACCGCACGAGCTATCATCGGTGTTACTTCCCACCTCAGCAGACAAACAAACCATTAAAGAAAGGAAAGTCTTCTGGTTTATAAAGTGACCAGTCGCAGAGCGAATGTTGTCTACGAATGCAGAAGGCTCAAACATTAAATAAATCTATTATTCGGAAACGAATCAAATTTAAAACTTCAATCATTAGTGGTCGTATTTTTTGCGTTAAATATAGAATTGTTTTAAGACTGATTTAAGGATCAATTTCACTCTGTAGGTTCCGGAAAACTGAAAACTACTTTTTCTCTCATAGATTTCATTATAGAATTTTTATCTCGGATAGGCGATTTTCAAAATTGCATCGTTACCAGTACTTTAATGGAGTCACTGGAAATTGTTCTCCACGGTTTAAAGTTTTTAAGAGCTTGGCACTTCTTCAAATTGGATAGGTGAGTTCCTCCAGTTTGCAAGAACTTAATTTTGCCCTTTTATAATTAAATATGATTAACAGGGAGAAAGTAGACATTATTTATTTAAAAAAATAAAAAAATATAATAAGGGCACTGGGGCAGCTCACCGGGGATCCGTTCGGGTATTGCAATCCTAGTACTTTGGGTTCAAATCCCGCCCTGGCCAAGCTTTTATCGATAAGTAAAAGGATTTACTTACCAGGATGCCCTGATAAGTAAATCATTTTACTTATCAGGATGTCCTGTGTAAAAGGATTTACTCAGGATGTCCTGTGTAAAAGGATTTACTCAGGATGTCCTGAGCCATTGATGTTTAGAATGTGGTGGCAACCTGTAGATAGCCCCTCTCACCTTGACTCTAAGCGGTTGAATGGGAGGTTAACACTCGTTTTTAAAAACATATTCTTAAAAATTCCATAAAAGGAAAGCAAAACAATGTTTAAATATAATTACAGTTGTATTGCTCGTTACACCACTGGTTTCTTCACACAAAATTGGCCAGGAAAGATGTCACTTGATAATGATAATTTACTTAATGATAAACAAATTTACAAAAGAAAGGTATAAAAAAAATAATGGTATGGCATCTGCCCTAGTGGCAAACTATTGAACTAAATAAATAACGATTTCTTGGCGAGATGTGCTGCCATCTGTAGGAGCTGATGTGAACCTCCTGCCCAAGTTCGCTGGGGCAATATCACTAAAGATGAGAGGGTTTAGATGTGGAGGCTTGTACTCAACTTAATCCTAGAGAAGGAGATAACAAACTATGGACGTATACTCGCCTAACTCTACTTTTTAACTAAATAACAAAAAATACTTGGGTCCTGAACAAAACCTTTGTGTGAATCCCGGAAAGTATTTCTACATGACTTACGATGAACATCTAATATGAACCGTGCTGTTACATAATATATTTCATGTAATATTTTCTAACCCATTTTTACAAAATTTATTAGATTACACTTAGAAAAAAAACATGAAAAGGAAGTTAAATAAGAATATAACTTCGGCCGTAGATCGCTACCCTCTTTTTGATGATCAAAATGCTATATTGGATTGCTTCATTAATGGTCCTTAACGTCCCTCTGTTTGTAAGATCATATAACACTTATATCTGTCTATATTTATTACATGCAACAAACATGCGTATCACTTGCACAACTGAAGCATATGTTTTTTTTAAATATTTTTATTTTCTTCCGCCATTCTTGCGTCTTGACGAAGTGCAACAGGTCGTTAACCGAAACCAGTCCTGGAAGCAGTTTCTCCGTCTGTAACTGACCTAAGATACAGCCACTGTAATCAGAAGTTGAATAATCCTCTTTCTTGCAGTTCCAGCCCTATCTGATTGCGGAATAGTCTCATTTAGCAATCTCAATGGTACGCCCATCGGTGAAATCTCTACGGAATCGGCATATTCTGTTGAATTCCGGTGGAGTATAACCCATCCCAGGAAGCCGACATCAAGTACATTTCTCAAGAGGAATAAGACTACTTCGAGTGGCACTGGAAAGTAGCAGAGGAACAAAAATCTAGTTTGTCTACACTCATATTTCCGAACAAAAGAAAAAGTATCAAGTGGATGAAGATAATTAGTGTTATTTTTAGAGAATTTGTGAATCTATGCTCCCCCTATAGATAAATAGTTAAGTGAAATTTTTAATTATTTTTTAAATTAGAATAAGACTTAAAAATTTTATAAATGAATAAAGTTTCCAAATTCTCAAAGAAAACCTAACAATGTCAGTCTTTGACTTAAGTATTCGGAGAAAGGGAAAAAAATTGCTTATTTCCTTAATCAACACGACCCTTTATTTAATTTATATCTTATAATTTCTAATATTTTGAATTGTAAAACAAATAAGTTCTAAGTAAAAAATAACTGCTTTAATATGTAAACAGAACTTAAAAAACTTACTTCTTCGTGAATGTATGCTAACCATTTCATATTTTCTATTTGGAAACTGTAAGCTTATAATCTCAAAAATTCTTCAATTTTATGAATTGCCTTAAAAATGACTTTTTAGAATAGATGTCGGTGTACAATAACGACAAAATATAGTATTAAATTATAAATTAAAAAAATAATATATTTTTTTTCTCAAATAAGTTGTCAATACTTAATTATCCGACAGATGTAGATTTACTTAAAAGCGACTTTGTTTTAGATTCCTCTACTCATTATAAGATCTATCTCGAAATCTTTTCATCAATTCCTGTAACAGAACTAAAAAATTAAGTCTTACCGGTCCTACCGCTGTCAAGCGAAAAGACTCACACGCGTGCGCACACACACACTGGTACACATTTTATTCAGGATACTTCTAAATTTTAAAAGAAATTTCTATACCTCATATAGCTCCTAAATTAATTAGCGTATTATCAAGCATCCCTTTACTTGTGTTATTAAGAGATAGCTGAGCTTTCGGATATTCGTCTGGGATTCGGCCTTGGGATTTGAAGAAATAAAGACCGATTTCAGACAGAAAATTTTTTATTATTGCCTAATAAAATCCTTTATATGCATAGTAAAAACTTTCGAAAAATTTCGAAGAGAGAGAGAGAGAGCGAGAGACAGCGAGAGAGTGTGAGAGAGAGAAAAAGAAAGAGCAAGTGACAGCGAGAGAGTGTGAGAGAGAGAGAGAGTGAGAGAGAAAGAGATAGATAGAGAGAGAGAGAGAGAGAGAGAGAGAGAAAGAGAGCGAGAGACAGCGAGAGAGAGAGAGCGAGAAAGGGAGCGGGAGAAGAAGGGGGGGAGAGAGAGAGAAAGAGAGAGAGCGAGAGAGTGAGAGAGGGAGCGGGAGAAGGAACTGAAGAGAGAGAAAGAGAGAGAGCGAGAGAGTGAGAGAGAGTATGCGAGAGAGTGAGAGAGGGAGCGGGAGAAGGAACTGAAGAGAGAGAAAGAGAAAGAGAGAGAGAGAGAGAGAAGGAGCGGGAGAAGGAACTGAAGAGAGAGAGAGTGAGAGAGAGAGAGAGAGAGAGAGAGAGGCGCGTCGGAGACCCAAATTTTACGTCTTCCAGTGGTAAGTGAAAGTCTTTGCCCACTGTTAGGTGAAAGTAAAGAAAAGTTCGTTCTTTATGATATAACAGTAATAGTCCGTCACGGTGTGGCGACATAAAGTAACAGAATTCATTAGTGACCATTGTGGAGTGAGAGCGAAAATACCGCTGAACAAGAAATTGTTGTGATTTAAGTTAATTGGAATGGCTTCTCAGGATATTACAGACCACTAAAGCTCTCTCTGTGGCATTGTAATGTAATACCCCACCATTCAAATCTGTTATTTCAGGAAGTTACCTCTTAGAATCTTACGGGCCTTGGACATCTTGTAGCACTATCGAACAAGAACACACAACTTGAGCCTCCTTCTAATGGAAGCAGCGTTCATCTTGACTTATTCAAAGTTCATCATTACCTACGGAGGGGTTCATTTCAGCTAACTGTTTCTGAAGGTATTATTTCTGCTATCCATGAGACCGTTTTTTTTTTTCGTTCCTTCGCTATGTTGTTTCAGATATTTTAGTTTTAGTGAAGAACTTTAATATTTAAAGAGATAAATTTCACACCTGACAACTATTGCGTTCCCCAGGGGAAAATGAATTCAAAATATCCATTAGACAAGATCGTCTGTCTAACTTTACAGAATTAAGTTCGAATAAACAGAAGTACCTCATAAATATGGTATTCTAATTTTAAAATTTTATCCTTCATTCAGCTTGGAAAACATTTCGGCTTAAGAGTTCCTCACTCTCTTACTTTATTTCTTTCAAGCATCGACACCACTGACCATCCAGGAAATTATAAGCAAGGAAGGTGGAAGGGGTTAAAATAAATATATTTTTTTCTCCCTGAAAATCGCACGTTCTTTGGCTGATGGAGGCGAAACTGACTACGGTCCATCTCATTAGCTCACCGTATGTGAAGTAGGACTCCATGACTTACCCCCATTACCAGAGGGGTGCAGTATACCACCAAGTTTCCCCCTTGATACCCTATCCTGTTGTGTGAGAGAGTCCGATGACTTAGCCACAGCATCATATTATCATCAGCAAGATGATTTTCATCATGACCATCATGAGGGTGCTAATCCTTCAACTTTCCCACCTGTGCTACATCCCTACAACTCCACTATCGCTTATCTATCTACATTACTATTTTATCATTTATATTATCATTATTTACATTTAAAAAATTAAAACTGACATAACTTGTTCCTACCTTTGGCCAAACATTTCCAGGAAAAAAAGTACAGTATTTATACATTATTTTTTATACATATAATAATTTCTCTTTCACGATCATTTTTATTTATCATTTCTATTATAATTATCAATGAATATAAAATGATCAATTTTTCTGTTTTTCCTACTGTGACTACTGCCCTTAATAACTAATACATAAATAAAGAACTGGAAAATATACAACTACTTACTTAATTAATAATATGTACAAAATAAATTAAATATTCTTATTTACATCAAGGCCTCAAGATGTGATAATTTGTTATCACTTTGCTGTTGCCGGCACTTCATAGGTCACGACCAGCCCGACGCTAAGAACAGGCGATCTGCCACGGAAACTGTCTTGGACTTAGACTAAACTTATCACTGACAGAGGTTCTACATTAAGCGTAGAATCGTCCTCCTTACTTATTTATCCATAGCATAAATACAGAAATAGATCCTATGCAGGAGGCCCTTCGTGTTGTACGAATAGAGTTTATAATATCCTGGAATGGATAATGTAGAAGTTAATGTATTGAAAAAATAAATTATCCATGAAAGAATAAAATCTATTAAATTTATAAGTAATTTGAGTTTAGAACAAGGATAATTCCCAGACCAACTTTACTCAGGATTCTAACGCACTACTTCCATGTTGTTACTTCCATTTTCAGATTTCAATTTCCACCAACCCCCCCCCCCCCCCTTATCTCTCTCGACCGATTTTAGCCATAAAAGGTCTTGTTCAACGGTTTACAAAATGATGCAAAGTTTAATTGCATCATATTCAAAATTGCAGACACTAATGCACGTATAGAAATATACATATTTTATTTTAACGGTACATTTTTCTTAGCGTTTCAAATGTAGGACCAGTTAATATCTGTTAACCTTTTAAGAAGTAACACTATGGTACTATTTTAAATAACTTGATCTCCTTTCGAGAAATCTGCGAAAATTTATATTAAATTGGGTTGACTTTAATGTTTATAAATACTAGAACCTAATTGGATTATGTTTTAAGCTTACTTAGAGCAAAATCAAGTCGAATAATCGTCAATATTTTAATAATTATTATTTTTAGCAAATTAATGTCACTTATGTTGACATGGTTGTACCATGACGCGACTTTATAAAAGTTTCAATTAAGGCCTGTTAAAAATTTTGCATATATTTATCTGTTGCTCTGTATATGCTGACGCTTCCGCAATTTTCAAAATAAAATTCATTATATATGCTTCTTATTGCAAACAGTTCGATAATTCAATAAATGTTTAAAGATCCGTTCAGGGTGGAGGGGGGGGGGGTTTGTGGGATACCAAAATTTAAAATCTTAATATCCTCATTGTTGTTAGTGTTAATAAAAAAAATTAGTATTCAACCAAGAAGCTATAAAATGTAATTTGATAGTTTTTATGATTAAAAAAAACGCATATTAGGTAAGATATTTAAGAATATAATATTCAGTGTTTCTCTCATTACTACTCCCAAAAATCACGGTTTTACTCAGATGCTTTTATTTCCTCTCCATAAGACTTCATCTATCCCGATGAAGACTCTCATTGTCACAAGTCCTTCTCGGACGTCATGACACGAAATACATGGGGTACCGTTACGTCACGACTCGTGCCTTTGAGAATTTCCTTGGAAGCTCTCTTTATTATTTCTTAATCGGCGAAGGCGCTTATACATTAGCATGTTGCAACAGATGGACCTTGAGCACTTGTGTACGCTCTTATTCTATTTTGTTAACATTCAGAGCCTCCATGAAGCACTTGGCTTTGAGGCTTTCTGCCTTGCCCAATGTCTTCCTTGGAATGTGTGAGCAATCACCAAGCAGTGTCTTACGTTTTAATTTTAACTTTTACAGTATATTTAACGTACATAATGATGTAATAAAAAGGAGAGTTTTTTGAACACATAGATATTATTCTAAGAAGATTTTGAGTCATGGAAGTCATTGAGTCATGGAAATGTGAACTTAGGGACGGGACGTCCTCTCTCATCTTCATGATAGCCTTGAAGATGGCTTGCAATGTAAGCCGAAACGTTGGTAGATATTCTTTTATGTTTTTAATCTTTTAGGTGTTTTTTTTGGATCTACCTTGACCCAACCCCAACTAAAATCATCTTAGAATAATGATATAATTTAAACTAAAAATTAACTGTATTGTACAAATAATTCAATCTGCAAAAAAGTAAAGTATACGCTATCTTATTACATTTTAAGATGTTCTTCAAGAACAATCGAATATGAAATTTATTAAAAATTTATAACAACAATTTTCACTGAAAGGGGATTGAGATCATCAAGAAAAAGAGAAGTTGGGAAACTAAGAATCAGAAACACAAAACCATTCTCCCAGAATTAAAACAACTCTAAGGTAAGAAATATTTTGTAAACTGCAATAATCTGTTTATTCCTTAAAATAAGCACATCGAAGTGTAACCCGTTAAATTTTTAACAAATCTGAAGAAGATCTCGCTCAAGGATTATGCAAAATTTAAGTAAGGAACATGAAACCATTTGAAAATGTCTTTACTTGCTATTTGTATTACATATGTGAATCCAAAACAACCTTAATTTTGAAGAAAGCACAGTGAGTGGATGTTCAATACTGACCTTTTTTACTTTTATATACATCCTGCGAATCATATAAAGCACACACACACAGTTTTAGGTTATTTTATTTATTTTAGAAATTACATCCTGCACAGCGTGCATCTTGCAATGTGCTCTCATAGTAAACATACACAGTTAAAGTATATTTTCAATTTCTAAAGAAAAAAAAATGTCCTCAATCAGTTGACAACAAGTGTCACGAAAATTGTTCACTCATAATTTTGTTTGTGCAATTTTGTTACACATCTCTTTTCCAAACTCTCACTCTCTCAGATCCATAATCTCACTCAATACAGAATAATTTCGAAAAATTCTTATTAGGGAACTTGAAATACAGAAATGATAAAATTTTTCATTGAATATTTTGACAAATCGCTGTACTTTTCTTTTCTATACCTGATCCTATAAATAAAGGGCCATGTGAGAATATCAATATTCTTTTGTTTGTGACTAACAAAAAGCATTTCAGACTCTCCAGCCTAATGTTGCGTTAACAATGTAGAATAAAAACGTACGTGTGCTCAAGGTTTCGCTGTGTATAATATGCTAATGTATCCTTCGCCGATTAGGAAAGAGTAAAGAGCTTACAAGGAACTTCTACGAGACACGTGTCGGCTAATGGAAGAAACCCGGAGATGGGCTCCCAGAGGGAGAGAACAAAACGAAAATTTGTATATGCCCCTTTTTTGGTTAGAGTTAGGCAAACCGTTCGCACATGAGATGTGCAAAATGCAGTGTTTCTGTCATTTGTGGTCTTCACAACTCTTACTAAAAATCCGAAGGTCGAAAATGTGTGCGTCAGTGTATAAGCGACACTGCTACTCAATCCTGACGTCAGAAACCAAAACTTGTAAGATAAAATTCAATACTGTTTCTAATAATATTTCTGTTAAAAGAAAAATTATAAATATTAGATGATTTTAGTTGGGATTCGGTCAAGGTAGATCCAAAAAAAAATACAGTCATGAAAATGTGAACTTAGGGACAGGACGTCCTTTCTCGTCTTCATGATAGCCCTGAAGCTTACAATGTAAGCCGAAACGTTGGCAGATAATCTTTTTAAAAAAACACATTTTTTTTAAAAAATTTTTTTTGGATTACCTCGACCAAACCCCAACTAAACTCATCTAATAATAATATCTAGGTTAAAAAAACAACTCTCCTTTTGAGAAATTATAATTTTGAAAAAAATTAGGCAGATCTTTACCGATCCTTCATAGCTAAAAATTAAAATATCACGAAGTAAAAGTAAATAAGAAGATTCTACATTAATGTCACTTCTGTTTCCTCGGTTGTAGCTTCACGCATAGATGCATAGTTCGCAGCTTCAACGACTAGATGTTCGCTGAGGGATTGTGCCAGCTCATTACAAGGTGCACAACAAGTGCAGAATGTAATAAATAATAAAGTTCTTATTAATTAATTACCCTTATCCTTATCCTATCCTTATCCCTGCTATCCTTATCCTTACCCTATCCTTATCCTTATCCTTAGCTAACCTTAGCAATACCTACCCTTAGCTATCCTTATCCTTATCTTTAATGGATACCAGGGTAAATATCATGAAATTAGTCATTTACTCTTATTTATGTATACCTTTAATCAAACATTGGAAATTTGTTTTCATTACGCGGCTACTGGATGACGAATTTCATTTTATTTTGCAGTTATAGTTAGAACGGAATACTCTTTAGTATTATTCTTTCTCTGTCTTATTATCTCCCCCACACACACACACACACACACACACACACACACACACACCTCTTTCTCTTTCAAAAATTATTAATTTAGCATTAGTAGAAAAGATTCTAGATGTAGCATTTCCTGGTGCAGCTTCCCCCTCTTCCCCCATCACTTTAGTTTATTGATAGGTTTACATTATTATATAGCACCTAGTAACATCATAAGCATAAGTGCATTATAACTTGCAATATAACTGGTACTATCTTGCCCTTCTACTATAACTAGTACTATAACTTGCACTATATAACACCATAAGGTAGAGTTATAACTCTGGGCGTATCCACAATCGACTGTGGAAGATGAAAGCAGATAATCCTGATAGCCGTGTTATTGGCTCATGTTCAGTAAGGAGAGTCCACTCTTTTTGTGGGATGATCACTTTCTCCATCACTCCAGGAGTCAGTGTATTAGGGCTTCTCACTCATAGTCACTCTTATTCTCACAGCGAGTGTGTGTGTGAGAGAAATCTCTATTCCTCTCACACAAACAAACTTTCCGGATTGTAAAGCCACAAAGAGTGCCAGGCCACGGAGAATGGCTTTATAGGTTCATACTTCAGTGGAAAGTCAGATAAGTGTTCATCTTATAGACTAACGTTGTTTTTAGTTTCTCACAAAATAAACCTATTTCTTTCCTCATAAATAGTAGTTAATTTAATTAATTTTTTTTTGTATACTTCAGCAAGAGATGAGGCTTAGGACTCTAGTTTATTTTACTCAAGACGATATCAAAAAGTATTCAATTATAATAAAATATCGTCTTCATCAAACTCCAAAAAAAATTTTTTATTTAAATGTAAAATACCGATTCTTCACAATTAGTTGGACATCTTGTAAATAGTGAGCACACCTTTCTGACTCTGAAGTATTTCCGAATACTTAGCATTTACTACTCATATGTATTTATAAATCTGAAGTAAATTTAAACAAAGTTCTGGTTAATACGTTATTTGCACATGTGTAGCCCCTATTGCGCTCTGAATCCGCTAGTACTAGGTAGCGCTAGTTGTTCTCCAGTTTACTCTGTAAAAATCCACTTTCTTCCGAAATTGTAAGATAAAGACAACAACAAAATAAACTGGAAATAATACAGTGCGAAGAAGATGGTCCTATTATTTCTTATTTTATTGAATAGCGATCTATAGTGGATATGAACCTGTTCAACTATTACCTTCCTACCAATTTCGGTAGTATTAGCAAAGTAATTAAGATCTTTTTAATAATATATTTTTTTCTCCTTTTGATATTTTCTTCGATCTATTTGCTATACTTATTATTAATGAAAAACGAATTTCACTAAAATTTTAAACATGCCTGCGCATGAGTGAGTACGCGCAAGTGGCCATGGTGTTGATGTTTACGTGTATGTTTTCCAATGGACATATCATTATTTGTTGTTTGTTTTTTTTCACAAGGAGTTGTAATTGGTAATGTGATTTGAATTAATTGAATTATTGAATATTAATTGAAATAAATGTTGGATGAACATGTGCTTTAGATCAATAGAAATCAAGGTAACCTGAGATAAGATAATAATTATTTTATGCTATATAAAATATGGTTCCACACAATGAAACAACCCCAATTCATTTTTAAATGAAAAATTGACAGATCTTATTGAATGTAAGAAGAAGGTTAATGAAATATTATTTTGTCACGCCTGATTTAGTATTTAAAAAACTGTGCGACTAGGTTTTTAACTCTTAATGTTTGAGTCTCTTATAGTTAGGAAATGATTACATCTTATAGTTAGTAGTGGTAGTTGGGGTAGTAAACCACAGTTGTTAATTATTTTTGGTAATCGACGATTAAGTCTTAAAAGCTAAATGTAATACCACAAGGGTGCATCATAAAATCAAAATGTAAACCAAATTACATTTTGCTTTACTTAAAAAAATTTTAAATAAAGAATAAATTGAATTTTCTGATTTTCTTTTTCCATCATCTGGTTTCTACAAAAATAAATTCTCAATAAATTTCATCGTTTTAATTCCTTTCACCCTTCCACATCCCTTCTACCCTCCTCTCTCTTACATTCTTTCCTCCCATCCCATCTCTTTCTATCCTCATCCTCTAATTCTCCCATGAATTTTATTTTAATCCTCATTACTCTCTCTCCCTTTCAATTCCATAATCTCCCTCTCTCTCTCACTCTCTTTCTCTCTCTCATACTCCCCTCTCTCTCTTACTCTCTCACTCTCTCTCTCTCTCTATTTCTCATTATCTCTCTCTCTCTCGCTCTTTCTCTTTCTCTCTTTCCTTCCTATTTACATTACTTCTCTCGTCAGCTCTCTCTCTCTCTCTCCACATTTACTCTCTCTCCCTTTCTCCTTTTCATGATTTATTGAGTTTTTGTTTTATTTAAATAGCTTTTGATCCACAATAACTGACAAATTTGTATGAAAGGAGTCAAACCAGTTTCATTAAGCTAAATTTTATTTAACAATTTATAAAGTTGAATATGGCAATAATCGTCCATTGGAATTCCGTTGAAATTAACTACATTAGTAGTTACTTGTGTCTTGGGCACTTAAAGGTAATTTTTACGATTGTAATAAAAAAAAATTTAACTACTAACTGCATGTTAGAAAAAAAATTTTAATTTCTTTAAAAATAATTACAAATTTAGTCAGTAGTTGAATTTAATTTTTAACAACTGTAGATGTAATGAGTAGATAGAAATTTTTGTACTATAGTTCTTATGATTACATTTATCCTAATTCTCGTTTTAAATCGGCCAAATTTAGAGAGAGGTTATGTTGGAGGATCTCAAGTGGTTCCTCTCACGTTCATTTCGCATTCAGCACGTTTCTACCCCTTGGAATGTACCACACGCGTATTCCCGTCACACACTTCTGCGCTGTAATTTTATTTTGACAGTTGTTTCGCAGACAACTATCAAATATTGTTACAGTTGCTTGTACTTCATGTAAAGTGAAAAATAGAATGTGTATTGCTGTTTCTTTCTTCTTTCTGAAGGATTTGCCATTGAGTATTCAATAGTGTTCACTCCTATTGTCAAATTAATCAGACAATCCCAATAAAACACTCTTTTGGTAGATTCTAGCGTGATTATTCTAGAATTTTAAGAAAAGAAAAATTCAGCTACTCAGTTAGNAACCAAATTACATTTTGCTTTACTTAAAAAAATTTTAAATAAAGAATAAATTGAATTTTCTGATTTTCTTTTTCCATCATCTGGTTTCTACAAAAATAAATTCTCAATAAATTTCATCGTTTTAATTCCTTTCACCCTTCCACATCCCTTCTACCCTCCTCTCTCTTACATTCTTTCCTCCCATCCCATCTCTTTCTATCCTCATCCTCTAATTCTCCCATGAATTTTATTTTAATCCTCATTACTCTCTCTCCCTTTCAATTCCATAATCTCCCTCTCTCTCTCACTCTCTTTCTCTCTCTCATACTCCCCTCTCTCTCTTACTCTCTCACTCTCTCTCTCTCTCTATTTCTCATTATCTCTCTCTCTCTCGCTCTTTCTCTTTCTCTCTTTCCTTCCTATTTACATTACTTCTCTCGTCAGCTCTCTCTCTCTCTCTCCACATTTACTCTCTCTCCCTTTCTCCTTTTCATGATTTATTGAGTTTTTGTTTTATTTAAATAGCTTTTGATCCACAATAACTGACAAATTTGTATGAAAGGAGTCAAACCAGTTTCATTAAGCTAAATTTTATTTAACAATTTATAAAGTTGAATATGGCAATAATCGTCCATTGGAATTCCGTTGAAATTAACTACATTAGTA
>KZ810772.1:14292-28401 GCA_000696205.2 Oncopeltus fasciatus | reverse complement strand
AGCTGACATTGTCATACATTTTGTCGACTCTCGTCATTTAATTTATTTAATTTTTTCTTTATAAATATTTAATTTAGTTGTGGTATTTTATCCCACGAAAAACGAGAGTCAGTATTGAGAGGGAATAGAAAATAAAAAACTATCTGTCCCAGCCAGGAATCGAACCTGGATCTCCTGCTATCCGGGCCGGTGTACTTTCCAGTTATACTACCAGGACTGTTCCTGGTAGTATAACTGGAAAGTACACCGGCCCGGATAGCAGGAGATCCAGGTTCGATTCCTGGCTGGGACAGATAGTTTTTTATTTTCTATTCCCTCTCAATACCTCTTCTTTTCTTTTTATTCAGCAACAGCGTATAAACATTTTTTATTTACAAAATTTAATAGCTAAATTTTCTTAAGAGATATAACAATTTTTCCTTTTATATATTGTACTTTTTAAAGTGAAGAGAAGAAAATTTGAATTTATTTTTTTTGTTTTCATTTCAGTCTAGAAGTAATATTCTTGAATAAGAATAAGGAATAATAAATAAGTCCTGTAGCAATGTAGACTGTAATGGTTGCGCTAAGGGAGTTGAGGTGGAACATTGCTAGTGACTGAGGGCGAAGGGAGATGTAGACGAAGGACCCCGACCTTATTCGGGCAATTAGATGTGGCAGAAGGGAATTTATAATGGACAGCCGAGAAGAATTCTCTCCGAAGCGAGCTGTCTCTCGGCTCCTCCCTCGCCGACTTTCCCCAGCCCGAAGTTAGATTAGTGTGGAGTCCCAACTTCCCACAGATTTCGGATTACCTCTGGAAGAGCAGTCTGCGTCTTCTTCCTACACGGCTAACTAACCCCCTTCCACGTGTGGTAGCGGAGCCTGCAGGTTGCTAGCCTGCAGTTGTAGTGGAGAACGACCTCGCAAGAGATCTGCTCATCATTCGGACGAGCTGATAGATGAGGTTTGAACTATTATGTGTATCTGTATGAATATATGTACATGGCGCAAGCAGCGTAGTGTTCAGTTAAAACAATGGCACACGAGTGAGTTTCAATTGTAGCTAACTTTTTCAGTCACTAAACACATCCACTCACACACACACACACACACATATATATAGTAATCAAGAACAGGTGAGATAGAGAGTGCAGTGAACACACAAAAAGAAAAGAAAAATCACTACTTAAGCCATTTTTCGAAATTTTTAATTGTTTACTGGCTAAAATTGTTCTTGAGATTGAGCTGGGAGGTTCAGAGGGAGACCATATTGAAAAACGATAATACCATTGTTATTTTTTTTTCATATATAAATATATACGTTTACATATATTTAATTAGCGTATCAAGTGTCTACGTTAATAATGCTAAAGCAAAAGGTGATTGTATTTATTAATGGGTGAGATTTTGTAACAAGAAAGAAAAAATATGTAAATATTTATTTGGTTGTGGTTTATTATCCCACGTAAATTTTAAACAATTAATGAGATGGAATAGAACAAAAAAATATATCTGTCCTAGCCAGAACTTGAACAGGTTCGAGTTCTGGCTGGGACAGATAGATTTTTTTGTTCCATTCACTCTCATTAATTGTTTAAAATTTACGAGGGATAATAAACCACAACCAAATTATTATTTATTAAGATTTTAAGTTTTGCTCCATCTCTAAACCNGCAAGCCACCACGACCCAAAGGCAGAACCCCGTCCGCCCCACCCATCCCCCATATGTCCCACTAGCTATCACAACTATATTACTCATTAAGATTTAATTATTATTAATTCAGTAAATAATTACTTTGATAAGTTCTAATTACTGAGGTTAGATTTGGTTGTATAAAAGAGTATCTTTAAGAAAATTTATTAGACGGTCTATTGTATGTGAATCGTTGCCTAACATTTCTTTTAAGCTTGATGGAAGGTTAAATTGTTGTCTTTTATCTGTATGATTTACGCATTCAGCTAAAATATGTTTCACAGATAGCCGTCAGAACCTGACAATCTTCACATATCGGAGGAAGTTTATTTGCCATAAGATGACCATGGGTTAGTCGAGTGTGCCCTATTCATAGTCTAGACAAAATTACTTCTTCGCGTCTATGCTTTCTGAAAGATGAATTCCATAGACACACAGTGTTTTTGATTTCTCGAAGTTTGTTCTCTCTTACATTAGACCATTGGTCCTCCCATTTACTTAATACTATTTTTTTAACGAATGTCATAATTAATTAATGAGTTCACTGGGAAAGTCTCTTCGAGTGAAAATCTCACAAATATAGACTACAGAGGGATAATATTTACCATGAGAAAAGAGCAATGTTTTGTTCAAAACAAACATAGCTTCCTCGAAAACTTCTACTGGAGAATATAAATTACGTGTTGGCGACTTTCACATCTGCCACAATTTAGTTTGAATTAAATTAAAATAAATTTTAAGTATATTTATAATTGAATTGTGTAAGTTGTGTTGCCCCATCTCACCCCTCTCTCTCACACCTGTCTCTCTCTCTCCTCGCGAGTGTACAGAGTGGCTGCTTAGTCCCTTGTTAATCCCGCTACTGGACTCTTGCCCCCCTGGGCCTCTGCTTGCCAGTAGTCCTCGCTAGACCACCTAGCCCACTGCATTACGCTGGCAGCCTTCACCTTATGGGACACTCCAACTAGCTTCCAGGAAAGCCTGAGATGCCCACAGATTNTGTGCGTGTGCGTGTGCGTGTGCGTGTGCGTGTGCGTGTGCGTGTGCGTGTTCGTGTGCGTGTGCGTGTGCGTGTGCTTGTGCGTGTGCGTGTGCGTGTGTGTGTGTGTGTGTGTGTGTGTCTTTCAGATAATTTTATGTGTTAAACAGTTAAGAAGAAGTACGTAGACTAATGAGTACACTGGAAAAGCCTCTTCGAGTGAAAATCTCACAAATATAGACTACAGAGGGATAATATTTACCATGAGAAAAGAGCAATGTTTTGTTCAAAACAAACATAGCTTCCTCGTTAACTTCAACTGGAGAATAAAAATTACGGTATTTCATTATATCTAGGGCGTCACAATTTACTATCCTGTTATTCTTGAAGTAATAACTCCCGCAACATGGTATACGAGCCACACTCTACAGTTATAACAGCCATATACGAGTCATGTTCATTTTAACTAAGTATTTAGCAAGATACTGAAGTCCTTCTCTTGTCAGATTTAAAAAAAAAAAAGAAAAAAAGTTTGGTACTTTTTCTGATCTAGACAAATTAATACCAAAAATTATATATATCACGGATATAAATAAAAAAATTTTTTTCTTTTGGTGTGTTCACTGCACTCTCTATCTCACCTGTTCTTGATTACTATATATATATGTGTGTGTGTGTGTGTGTTTGTGTGGGGAGTGGATATACCCTTTCAGTTACTTCCATAAACGTGATTGGTAGATTTGTAAGGAATCATTTTGAAGTAGCAATTTATTTTGGAAATCATTACAGTAATGTTTCCGCTGCAGTAAATTATCCCAATGCCATCCTCACAAATAAAAAAAATAAAGAATCGATACCTTTACATTTCCCCGATAATCCTTTACACTCATTAAACATTCCCTTTACAACTCGAGAATCTAATCACGCTTTGAAAAGTAGAAAAGATACTGGCTCTTGGCTTAGATTCCATCTCCATAGCTATGCTCAAAAAACTGTCAGAACCGAACAAGGCTGAAATAAAGAACTACTTTAACCACATATATTCTTTCGAACTTTTCCGGAAGATTGGAACAAAGCAATTATTGTGCCGATTAATTATAAAATTAAAATAAAACAAAATAGTTAGAAATAAACTAAAAGAAAATTAAAATGAAAGAGAAATGAGATATAAAAGTTAGATAAGTGTACTCAGCCGATCCGTTCCTCATAAAGGTCAACATGATACTGTACTTAATCATTATTTACAAAACTGTAATTAAAACTTAAGCATCAGACTAATATGTAAATAATTATCTCTAATTATCTGTAAAGCTTAACCTTCAGAATGAGGGATTACAGGAGGCTCTCTTTATGGTAATTCAGTGAGTGTAAGCTATGCTTGGAGGTAAATTTTGCCACTAATTGCTTAGAAATTGTCCATGATACATATATTAAGTTATATCAGGATTGTTTCTCATTTAATTATTTTATTGTCATTATTCACTTCCTGTAAGGGACCTATAATATTGAGAGGCTTCAATCGAACACAAAGATGTGCCCAATCTGATGTAAAACGTACCGCGCTGTACAGTTCCTTATCCTTTTTTTATAAAATGCAATATTCAAGAGAAAAAATGCATTTTATTTTTATTTTAACAATTGTGCATTGTAAATAAGGTTTTCAAGGTGCTATTTCAGTTTTAGGGACTTCCATAAATGAAATGGTTAAAATTAAATCATATTGAACGTTAATGTTTCCAGGTACTATAAAACTTATTCCATTCCATTCATCCTCCATATTGTGTCCTGCCTAGTAATCCCCACTAGAAATTTCTAGTGAAAGCTCAAAGTGAGAATTGTACAAACAAATCAATCTATTTTTCTCGAGGTATGCCATCGCTGGCCGGAATTGATAACACTTTTTGTCTGTTTTCATTAGCGTTATCATCTCTCTGTCCCTATGTCCCTCTTCTCACACTAATTTATCACCTAATTGCTTTGCACACGAATAAATATGCTTTCCTCCATTGGGGATATTTCTCATTTTCTTACTCATTGGAGCGAGACATTTTCTCATTAACATTTCATTTCCTAACTCAATCGCTGGGATTTAAAATTCCACAAGTGCATTCAGTTCTATTATTTTTGTGACATTCTCTTATACAAATGTTCAAAAAAAAGAAAGAAAGTATCTTGGTATTTTTAGCAGAATCTGCATACTTAGTTAACATTTATCCTAACAGGTGATGTGTATTGTTATTGGCCTCTTTGGCGGTTAGAGACAAGTCGTTGCTCAACCAAACACCTCATATTTAATGTTCTTCAGCTGGTGTAATTGCTTTCCGGGTCAAATTTGTTATCATATTTCAATTACAACTTCCAAACATTGGGTATAATTATTAAATTTTGACTAAAGTTCAGAGCGATTGATGACTATGCTGCTAGAAAATAAGCAACTAGCCAAACAGTTTTCTCTTTCCCTAAATATTTAAAATAAAATTGTAAAATGGCGAAGAAATATTCAATGAGATTTCAAAAGAGAAAATCTAACTTTTCTCTTCTGGATCCAATTCTTTCGAATCTTTCGACGAATAAAATAGCAGTGAGAATTGAAATGTCAAGAAAAACATTAGGGCAGAAAGGCTTGTAAATTATAAATATTTCATATAGTATCATTCTGCTCCACGAACTTTTTATACATGGGAAATGCCCAGAGTATAGCTTTGTAATAAAATAATTCTGCTTTAAGGACAGAGTTACCTAAGTTACCTCACCACTATCAGCTGATTTACATTTATATTAGCCTAATTTTCTCTGAATAAGGGTGTTCTGGTTTATTCCACGGGGTTTGAAGTTCAGTGTACCCCTTCCCCCGTTCGTTCGTACATTTTATTTCTGTAAATTTTCCTCAAGAAAGAAACACTTTGAGATTATTTTTTAATCAAATAATTTTTTTGAGAACTTAATTAATTAGTGCATTTCATATTCTAATAATAGGTAAAGACTTTGATATCTTTTAGCAACCATCTAATTAAGGAATTCCAGGAAGTAAACAATTTAAAATTTTTTGGAAGACTAATTTGATTTTTAAGTATTAAAGAACTTAAAGTATTAGTCCTCCTACTAATAAATTCTTATAAATTTTATAAAAGAAGACTCGATACGATTACAAAATTTAGGGTGAAAATTATGAACAAACACGACATAAAATATTTTCAAATGGACTTTTGAAGTTTTTGACCGCTAAAATTATTAGTAGAGAATTTGTTTTTGGTTTGTGTGGTTGACCAAACGAATTCCCTAGTCGTAAAATGTATTATTCCAGCCAAATCTTCCGTCTCCCCCCCCCACCCAAAAAAAGTTGCACAGTAATTTAAAGTTGCCTTCATTTATTTGTTAATCGATTTCAAGAAGTTTCTGGGTTTTTTCTGTTCTCCTGATATTGGCAGTCAGCGAACACACTTCATTACGACTAATTTCGGCGCCGGACTCTTGGGGAAAATGCAGGCAAACACGTTGGTTTTCCCGCGCAAAACGAATGCACTCCCACCAGCTGATTGTATTTTTTATAAACTTGCGCGGGAATGTGTGTGCATAGTCGAATTTCAAATATTTAATGAGTTCGAATTTTGTAATCGCTTTAACAAAGTTTATAAAGATAAAATGTTTTTGAGCATAGAAGGACGGTGTCGTCAGAAATCCCACTGAATGCAAGATTCCCTAATCATCCACATATCTGATGTCACCACACTGTTTCTACCATACACTTCGGGTCGATAGGAATTTTGAGGACAAAGGATATGGTTGTGCTCGGCGACATTTCTGTGGTGAAAAGATATATCATTCAATGATGATTTTGAATAATGATGATGGGAATAAGATCCATTGCAATTAATTAAATCCAGGATATGTGTATGGTGGCATACATCCGGGGACGGGAGAGAAAAGACATAACCGTGTTCACAGTAGCCTTTCTGTTGCAGCATGTGTGATCCTGAGCAAGGAAGGGTAGGGTTTGCAGTGGTTGAATGAGGTTATGTCGTAATATTTCTTCGACGTTGTTTGTGGGCTCGAGATGTACTTGGCAATATTGTCTTTACAGCTGACGCCTTACTGAGCCTGTTCACCTTGCCATGTTTATGACATGAAAGCCAAAAACGGTTAGCTTCTCGAGGCAGTTAGTGACACTGGAGATGGTGAATGAGAAACTTGTCAGCTTTCTTTTCTATGATTTGGTTCGAGTGTTATACAGCTTTGATGCTGTGTATTTGTCGCTTTACGATGTAGGTGGCAGGGCTAGATGGCACGATATTGGCGATGATACCTATGAACATTCAAAGAGTATTTCCAATGGACGACACTATTGAACATCAAACCAAAGCAAAAAAATTTGAATATTCCTTTAAAGGATAGGAGTAGTGGTACTTTTTATCATCCCTTTTCTCCCCTGCAATGTTTTGAAGAGATTAAATGAATTGGAACCCGGAATGAGTTCTTATTTCCCATGTCGTTTTTCAGTTCAGAATCGTAGGCAGTGAGCTGAGAGTATACATCTAGAGATGCAGGGGCGTTATTTCAGCTGGTTTTGAGTCGTCTGAAATGTGGTGTCTTAATTTAAGTCATGGGTGCACATTTGTGCTTCTCTTATTTAGAGACTCCACTGGCCATGATTTGATAGTATTAATTATCACCAATTTAATGGTATTCCTGTTTATTTTAATGTAACACTACTGAGACCCAAGAAACGGGCACCTTGCCACTGGTCTACTAGACCGTTTGCTGGATAGAGGCAGTCGGACATATTTCACCCCCCCCCCCTCCCACACAGAGATTCTAACACCATAACTACTTACTGTAAATGAACTATATTTCAATCAAAGTTCAAGAGGTGTCCAACACCAAACTATGAAAGGTTGATAGAATATCAGTTTACAAGCCTTACTACCAACTCGTTTAAGTTTGAAACAATTACGTTATGTAGAATATTTCAAGTGTGAACAATACACTGTTACTCATTTATTTTCAAAGAAAAACAATTAGAACATTTGAATTTGTAATGACCTTTCTATCTGCGGAAGAAAATAACAATATTATAGAAATACAGTGAAGATAATATAAATTAATTAATAACTATAACGATCAATAGAATAATTGAAAATGATAAATAGAAATCTTTTTGAAATAAATGATTAAGAAATTTAATTTTTAAATAGTTAAAAGAATCAATAAAAACTTTTTAAAAAAAACATTGGATGACTAGTTCCAAATATTTTGATTCATTCTTAACCTTGAAGGATTCTACAGTTTAATTGTGAAAAGGAGAGGTAAAATGAGCATATAAAACTATGTGCAGAATAAAGGATTCCTGGTGCATCCCTAGGGAACACTCAGCTCTAATCCTACTCTATTCCTCGTCCAGAACCGTGGCCTACATATTCTATTGCAGGACTTGATTGTTTGGCCAGTTATTCATTTTTGAAACTAAAGACATTGTCTCCTACTAAGATTTTAAGAACTACTTAAGATTTAATAAACAATAAATGCAAATAAAAAACTATCTGTCTCAGCCACGGCTCGAACTTGGATCTCCTGCTATCCGGCAAGCGAGTTACCCAATTAAACCACCGAGACTAGTCTGATAACCAGATTCGAGACCTGGCTAAGACAGATGGTTTTTTATTATATTCACATCGTATCAATGTCAATAATATCTCAAAATAGAACACAACATTTTCAAAATTTTATTGAATAATGATTTATATATTTAAAAAAAAGTTTTCTAAAAAATAACGCACTGAGAATATTTATTTCTAGTAGGGTTGTAGGTATGGGGAGCGTAGGAGTGAGTTGTACTGCATGGTAACTGCCTCATCTTATCGCAGCAGGCATTTCAAGCTAAGTTGGTGTTTTTCGCCTCCTTATCAAGGGAGCAACACTCCTTCTCAGTCGCATCACGTACGTCTGGGCTTTCCTCGGCTCGCTTTTCGCAATTTCCACGAGTGTCTCGCAAGTGTAGAGGAAGTGCGAAACTGTATCAGCAACATGTATTCTTTCCACTGATAGCAACATATATATATATATCCTGAATACAGGCTTATTAGAAAACTACAATCTAATACAGATTCATACAAATTTTACTTAGCACGTAAGGATTTGTATGAGATTGTAAACATTCAACCAATTCGAATAGTTTAGGAATTTTATTGTTATTGTAAGGAAATACAGTAGTCGTTCGTTATTAACCAATAAATATATTTCTATTTGATATGATACAAGATAGGTGGAAGTAAGCATACGGTTTCACACTTTAGTCTGTAAAGTATCCTAATGATGAAAAATTTTAATTTTCAAATGCAAGAAAACATATTTACTATGATTAAGTAGTATTTGTGTTTAAATTTAAATAATTAGTCTAGTATAATTATATCTTTCCTAATTTCACTTAAAACAAAGTAACCTTAAAATTAAAACATCTGCAAAAAATTTAGAAATATTTTAATTTAATGTCAAGTACATAGTCAACCTTCAAAAAATACGAGAGATTTTATTTTCACATTTGTAAAAAAAAAAAAAGGTACTTTCAGAAAAGTTATAATAGTACTGGGCTTCTGGCAATAGAAAATAAATATTAGAAAAAAACTGTTTGGCTTTCGAAAAGTTTTCTCGACTCAAAATTCAGCCTTTTTAAAGTGAACGTTGGAATTATACTTCAGCCTTGGGCATATGATCTACATTACCAACACTTCTCAACCGCAAATTTTTGTCGTTTAAAAATTTCCCTTTATTTAATATATGAATTGTATTATGGTAATGAAAAATTAAGAATATAAATTATTTTGTTAACAATTTTTTCTCGTACAAGCAATGGTTAAAATGGTTGAAACAATGCCTGTTACTATTTCTCTTCATCGATTTGAAAAAAAAAGAAGGATTTGAAACTCAACAGTTTACTTAGCACACACATGTTATACCCACGTGCGCACGCATACACACATGTTAAACCCACGTGCGCACGCATACACACATGTTATACCCACGTGCGCACGCTTACACACACACACACACACACAGATATCATACCGCAAGCATACACACATGTTATACCCACGTGCGCACGCATACACACATGTTATACCCACGTGCGCACGCATACACACATGTTATACCCACGTGCGCACGCATACACACATGTTATACCCACGTGCGCACGCATACACACATGTTATACCCACGTGCGCACGCATACACACATGTTATACCCACGTGCGCACGCATACACACATGTTATACCCACGTGCGCACGCATACACACATGTTATACCCACGTGCGCACGCATACACACATGTTATACCCACGTGCGCACGCATACACACATGTTATACCCACGTGCGCACGCATACACACATGTTATACCCACGTGCGCACGCATACACACATGTTATACCCACGTGCGCACGCATACACACATGTTATACCCACGTGCGCACGCATACACACATGTTATACCCACGTGCGCACGCATACACACATGTTATACCCACGTGCGCACGCATACACACATGTTATACCCACGTGCGCACGCATACACACATGTTATACCCACGTGCGCACGCATACACACATGTTATACCCACGTGCGCACGCATACACACATGTTATACCCACGTGCGCACGCATACACACATGTTATACCCACGTGCGCACGCATACACACATGTTATACCCACGTGCGCACGCATACACACATGTTATACCCACGTGCGCACGCATACACACATGTTATACCCACGTGCGCACGCATACACACATGTTATACCCACGTGCGCACGCATACACACATGTTATACCCACGTGCGCACGCATACACACATGTTATACCCACGTGCGCACGCTTACACACACACACACACACACACACACACATATCATACCGCAAGCATACACACATGTTATACCCACGTGCGCACGCATACACACATGTTATACCCACGTGCGCACGCATACACACATGTTATACCCACGTGCGCACGCATACACACATGTTATACCCACGTGCGCACGCATACACACATGTTATACCCACGTGCGCACGCATACACACATGTTATACCCACGTGCGCACGCATACACACATGTTATACCCACGTGCGCACGCATACACACATGTTATACCCACGTGCGCACGCATACACACATGTTATACCCACGTGCGCACGCATACACACATGTTATACCCACGTGCGCACGCATACACACATGTTATACCCACGTGCGCACGCATACACACACACACACACACACACACACACACACACACACACACACACACACACACACACACACACACACACACACACACACACACACACACACACACACACACACACACACACACACACACACACACACACACACACACACACACACACACACACACACACACACACACACACACACACACACACACACACACACACACACACACACACACACACACACACACACACACACACACACACACACACACACACACACACACACACACACACACACACACACACACACACACACACACACACACACACACACACACACACACACACACACACACACACACACACACACACACACACACACACACACACACACACACACACACACACACACACACACACACACACACACACACACACACACACACACACACACACACACACACACACACACACACACACACACACACACACACACACACACACACACACACACACACACACACACACACACACACACACACACACACACACACACACACACACACACACACACACACACACACACACACACACACACACACACACACACACACACACACACACACACACACACACACACACACACACACACACACACACACACACACACACACACACACACACACACACACACACACACACACACACACACACACACACACACACACACACACACACACACACACACACACACACACACACACACACACACACACACACACACACACACACACACACACACACATGTCATACCTCAAGCTTACACACACAACCAGACACACAACCATTTGAGATATTGTTAGCTCTTCTTTGGCTATCACGTATATATTAAGATTTCAACAGCTACTAAACAATAAAAATTTATTTATAAATATTTTATTTAGTTGTGGTTTATTATCCCACGTAAATTTTAAACAAATATAGATTTTTTATTCCATTCACTCGCATTAATTGTTTATAATTTACGTGGGATAATAAACCTCAACTAAATAAAATATTAATAAAGTAAATAACGAGAGTCGATAAATAGCTAGACAATGTCAGCTCTTTCGAGCATAAACCGATGTATTCGTCTTTCTCGTAGGTTAGACTCTCGATAGTGTGCTGGGAATTTAATAAGTTATCTGGCTCGTCTTGGTGGTGTAATGGAAACATACCGGCCCGGAAAGCAGGAGATCCAGGTTCGAGTCCTGGCTGGGACAGATAGATTCTTTATCTATTCCCTCTCATTAATTGAATACAATTTTTTTTTCAATTATTATTGATCACTTTCTTTATAACAATGTGAAACAATTAAATAATTTAAGAAATTGTTTAATCGAAAAAAAAATATAAATTTATTTCTGTGATAAAAAATAATTAAACTGCATACATTCTTATGGTATTGAAATCAATGAGTGGAGATAAGAGTGATTAGAGTGGAAATTATCCACGTATGATAAGCCATGATCCATTTTTTAAATAATACATCAAAGCCTTATGAAGGGATAATTCAGAGATAAAAACTAGGTTCGCCGTGACTAACACTTTAATAACTCACATGCACAGATAACCATACATGAGGTTGCCTCCTAGATGTTTTATAATACAAAAAGTTTTATATTAAAATAATGTATAATATACATAACATTATGTACTTCAACAGAAGATTATCAATAGTACATTTAAAAATTAGAATTTCTTAAGCTTTCTAAAGATATTAATAAAACATTAGGCAATAACTATTTGTGTTCTCAATATATAAATCAACAAAAATAATAATATTCAATGATATTTTCTGATAAAGAAAATTTAGGATTTAAAATATTTAATTACTAAGAAGCGAAGAATAATAGCAAGCAAGAATGTAAGGAAAATAATAATAGAATAAATATAAAAAAATTCAAACGGAGAGTTTTTTTTACCGTAGATATTATTATTAATAGGTTTTTTTTTGTTGGGGTTCGCTCAAGACAGATTTAAAAAAAAAGATTTAAATATGTGCATTTTTGTGGATCTACTTTGACTGAACCCCAACAAAAAAAAACATCTAATAAAAAAAAAGATGTTTTTCTTCCTGCCGAGGAAAGTTTGCTGAGGCGCATAGCAGTTAATAATCGGTTAGTGCTCCAAACGACCTGCATTTGTTCCCTTATTTCGCACTAACTTGGCACATTACCGTGTCGCCAGTTTTATAAGCCGCCCACTAAAAGCCTTTGGGAAAGTGCGTTGAAAGGCGATTTTTTTCATTTATTCCTACATAAATAATAAATTTTAGGATCCTCTTTGCTCTCTCAAGTATAAAGTTCCACATTACTCTTTCTAATTCAATTTAATTTAAAATGAATAAAACAAGTAAAGTAAAAGAAAAAATAATACGTGTTTTTAGCTTTCAGTGTGTTCCTAAAATTACTTCTGTAATGATAGGTTCCGTCAAGTGACAAATTACTGTTATTATTAAATTTATATTTGTTTTGGGAAAAAATATGACAGCCTGTGAAATATTAATTAAGGTGAATATAAACAAATAAATTCGTGTCAAGCACACAGAAATTTTGTTGAATATTTTCTCCGAGAAAATTATAAAAAAAAAGAAAAGAAAACAAAATGAAGGCTTACAAGATCAAAAGAGTGGAATAAACCATTTGTTATTACAACCCTGTTACAGTTTATACAAAGAAAAAACATTCTCTGGGAAAATTAGGAAAAATTTATTTAAATGAAGGGAAGGTAATTTTTATAAATAAGTTTCATTATTTCATTTTGTGAATGATAGCAGCATTAACTCCAGAAAAATTGTAGCAAATGCCATCGACTCTTTTAGCAATGATGCTCCAAGGTAAATTAATCTTAAACCAACTAATCTGTAACGTAGTTCTACTTAAAACATTAAAATTGTTTTTTATATTAAGAACATTTCTTTTTTTACTCTCGAGTAACTAATTAATCGAATGTCCATCATTCTTTGAAATATCTAAGTGTATGTAGACGTCATCTGTCAACAATATTGGGAAAAAATATTATTAATAAGTAAATTTGCTATTTTACTGTATCTAACTGGAGTCTCACACTCCAACTGGTGTTTCCTACGAGATGGAGTTAGTGTATCGATCAGCCATCTCTTCTCATACCCCGACCATCCACTCCTTCCTCGATCGTTCTCTTAGTCCTCTTCCTTGA
>KZ810768.1:14239-28409 GCA_000696205.2 Oncopeltus fasciatus | reverse complement strand
AAAGATAATAAATAATTATTTTTTTCATATATAAAATTAATGACGAAGCTGTTAAAAACATTATAATAGTTGTTTGGGGAGAAAGAAATGAAGAAGAAACTAAATAAGTCAAGAATAAATTTTCAGTGAAGAAATTCTGAAGTCACTCATAGAATTTATTAAGCTCACTAAAGTTGACTAATTTGTAATATGGACTAATATCTGAGAAGGACAAGCATAATAAGTAGATGAATTAGCTCTAAATAATTTATTACTCAATTAAATTGCCTTCCAAAATATTTTTGAGTAATCTTTATTTTTTTTAGAAAATTAATTGATAGTACTTCCTTCTATTGTTGAAGGTCATGGGTATAAGATACAATTTATAGTAAATTTTGCTGCCATTTATCAAAATGTATTTCCTTGCACATTACATCTTCATATCTTGAATTATTGTTGTTTAAAATATTTCACTTAAACCGTTCTTTATTGAAGAAATTTATCAAACAAATACAATTAGAAAGCAATTGAAAACCGCTTATTAAATTAAAAGGGTATTTCGAGAAATATATACAGAAATAAATAAATAATATCTTGGCGTATATGAATATTGATAATATCAGTATGGAATAATTCATTAATAGCTAGCTTAAGGGTGGTAGTCAAACTCCTTCTGAAGACTTCTGAGATATTTTCTTCCTTAGTGGCAGTACCCCTCCACCTCTTCCTTAGTGGTACTATCCCCTCCACCTCTTCCTTAGTGGTACTATCCCCTCCACCTCTTCTGTGACATAACACATCCAAATAATGGCCGCTTTCAAATATTTCGCCTTTTATTTCTTCACAATATGTCTGGCTTCAAAAACTCTTCCCTTCATTACCTCCGGCATCGCTTCCTTCTGTAAGTACACGCATGACTAGTAATTCCCACTAAAGAATGGTACAAGTAAACTTATGTTACTTATATATTATGGTATGATTTCTTTGAGGAATAAAATACATTTTTCAAAACTTCGGCAATAATTTTCAGTGGAAATTTTAGTTCAGTTGAAGAACTTTTGGATCGTGGAGATATAAGTTTTAAAAGGTAATTGTGATTCGTTCAAAATTATGATAAAAACAACAATACTATTTTCTTCGTAATATGCTTTTTTTACTCCCCTTTCGCCATCGTGAAAGCCCTGAAGATTGTATAATAATATTCGATTTATTAACTGATAATTATTGAACCAATGTTTGACTGGGCAGCCGTAGATTCCTTAACAAGTAAGGTTTGGTTAATGTTTAATATACTTGGTACTTACCAGAAGTATGGTCATTTAATTAGTATTCAGTTAGTAATGTGGGGGCAGTTTTTGAGAATATGCTTTTGTCAATATAACTAGGATGCCAAGAATGTTCTGTCCCATTCTTATATTAGTTATATATATATATATTGANTACTTTATTACTTTTTAATTTATAAATATTTTATTTGGTTGTGGTTTTTTATCCCACGTAAATTTTAAACAATTAATGAGAGGGAACAGAATATAAAAAACTATCTGTCCTTGCCAGGAATCGAACCTGGACCTCCTGCTATCCGGGCCAGTATGCTAATAAATCCATTACACCCATTACACAAGGTCCTTCATTTATAATATCAATATAATAAATGATTAAAATTCCTTTTTACAAATTTCTGAGGATATGGTTTGTAAATTAAAAGAGTATTAATTTGTCTAAAAGATTTCTTCATGGTTGATTTGGTTTATTACCTAGTTCTGTTTAGTAGATCAGAGAATCTAAAATTTCAAATAAGATATTTTTAATTTATTTTTTTTAAATGTTATCTAGGCTTTAATTTTAAAATCTTTCTCTTGCAATAGTCTTCCTTTGGCAGTCCTTTTTCTGAATGTTTATTCATTTACAGAATGTGGTGTCAGTGGTGGTGATAGCAGTCCAGTGGTGTATTCCTGATGTTCCAGCCTTACTGAAAGATCAGATCAAGAGGGAAGCTTATTTGACTAATGAAATGATTATTCAGCATGAAACTAGTCGGGCAAAGCAACACTATCGTGAGTATTTCTCTTCAAATTCACTATACTTCAATATATACCAGCTCTTAAAGGGTTCATTTCTCAATATCAGTTTCACTATTTATTTTTAAAAAAAGAAAACTTTTTCCTTAAGTTAAATTAAAATCAAAATAGATCTTCCAAGCAGTCCCGTTTTTGTTCTTTTTTTAGCTCTCAGTAAAAAAAAAATAAAATAAAATAAGAAGATTTGTATGTGTACCTTCCTGTTGAACATTCATTTCATAATTTTCATCTAAAATCTGCTGTTTTTTTTTTTTGTTTTTTTTTTGTAAAGAATAAGTTAGTTTGTTCTGTTAGTTAACTATTGAGCATTTGATTGATTAGTTACAATTAGTATAATAATATTCGATTTATTAACTGATAATTATTGAACCAATGTTTGACTGGGCAGCCGTAGATTCCTTAACAAGTAAGGTTTGGTTAATGTTTAATATACTTGGTACTTACCAGAAGTATGGTCATTTAATTAGTATTCAGTTAGTAATGTGGGGGCAGTTTTTGAGAATATGCTTTTGTCAATATAACTAGGATGCCAAGAATGTTCTGTCCCATTCTTATATTAGTNCCTAGTAACTCTCAAAATTTATTATAATTTTAAATCATTAAAATTGTAAACTGCTTTATCTCAGTGCCAAATCTTGTTCTCATTTAAAGAGGTTGGTAGAATTAAAATAGTAGTAGTTTATTTACTATTAGATGATTTTAGTTTGGGTTCGGTCAAGGTAGATAATTTTAAAAAAATTCAAATTTAAAAAGTGTATTTTTTTAAAGATTATCTGCCAGCGTTTTGGCTTACATTGTAAACTATCTTCAGGGCTGCCTACCATGCATGGGCGTCCTGCTCCTAAGTTCACATTTCCATAACTGACTGAAACGTTGGCAGATTTTTTTGGATCTACCTTGACCGAACCCCAACTAAAATCATCTAATAGTAATATCTATGGTTAAAAAAATCTCCATTTGTAGTTTATTTACTTGTGATAGAATGGTTTAAATTTATGCCAAAAAAGATGAGTTTGAATACTATAGATGTTATCAAGATTTAATACTTATTCTAATTATGCCCCATTTTTAAATTTGCCTAATATAATTAATTTTAACATTTGTTTATTATAGCCTAATAATTATAAAGGAAAAACTCTTTAATAAATATCTTATTGCTATGTAATGGCAATAAGCTTATGAAAACTTGTTAGGTGCTAAACACGTTTTCTCACTTGAATATTTCTTGAAATTCTGGTTTTCTCCCGAACTCTTTTATGATTTCTTGACTACTTAAATTATAAATTGCTTAGAGAGAATGGTCTTAAAATAATTTTAGTTACCTATGTGTCACTGATTTTATGTATATTAAATATATATTGGCAAATGTTGAATAGCTCCACCATATGTAGTTACTAATTAGTGAATCTCCGAAAGGGAAAATAAATGTTATATATAATTTATATTTGAAGGAGGAATTACAATGGATGCTTTTATTTTTTGAGTGGATGGATTTTTTAATTTTGTTTCTTTGTATTTAATGATAATTGCTTATAGGGCAAAACTCTGTCTAGTCTAACTCTTTCATATTTGTTGTTTCTTGTACTTAAATAGAAAAATTTTATTTCAATATAACAGATTTTTTTATTATATGTAATTGATATTTAATATTTATTTATATTTGCATCAGTTTAATATTTTATAAAACTTATGAATCTAATGTTTCTCCAAAATGAGCTTTTCAAACATTACACCATAAGTGTGGCATTCTCGGCTTCTGCCTGAACATGAGTAAATTTTATATAAATATTTTTTTACCATTTTAGAGCGATCATAAGTCTAAAAGTCTTAAGGTCTGAACTTAGTGAACTTTTAGATAATCTTAAAAGCCTTTTTATGACACCAGGTTGCTGTCAGTAGTTTGCAACTTATTGTCTGTTAGTTGTTTTTGAACTAATTATTAATTTCCTTAGCTAATTTAAACAAATTTACATTTTGAATTATCTACCATAATTACTTTATAGCTTATTAGATCTGATTATGAATATGAAATTGGCTTAAATAAACACTTTATGTTAGCTAAGAATTTTTAAAAGTTAAAAGTTTGCTAGATTTTGGTCTTAGTTCCTTATGATATTCTTTCTATTTCCATTTATGTATATATTCTTGGAGAAGCTTTTTCTATTAAGTTTAATAGAAAAAGCTTCTCCAATATTTTGTATTATCTTGAAATTTAATAAAGGAGTCCCCCAAGCCATCAATAGTTTCTTTTATTAAGAAACATTTGCTTAAAGCTCACTGATTTATATAGCCTAGGCTTTTGAAATCCAGTGCCATGAAAATCTTAATTGAACCTATACCTCATATTGATAATCAATGATGTTGAAAAAGCACTAATAATTTAATTTTGTTTTGAAATTTGTGTACACTTTTTTATTTTATTAAATTATGTAAATATTTGCCAGTTACCAAATATTTATGTTTAGATTTTGCTAATTATTTGTTTAATATTTTGCTATTTATAAAGCAATATTTAATATACTCCATTATAATTTGGTTACAACTCCACCTAGACCAAGTGATGTGTGTTGCTTTTAATATTGTTACTATATAACTCATTAACTTCTCTGGGTAGCATAAAGCCAATGGAGTTTTTTCAATGATAGGTTCTAAAGAGTTTAATACTTTAGAAAGGTAGGTTATCAGCTCTTTGTCTCCTGTTTCCAGTGGTGGAATTACTGTAAAAGGAGCTGGATTTGTGTGGTTATCCCTCTTGCAATATTAAGTATTGAGCCCAGCCAAGTAATTCACTATCCCATACTAAGAGTATGCCTATGAGAAGAAACTTTATGCCCCGCAATCCATATAACTGAGAGTATATAATGAGCAGTTCAGATTCTGACAAATTATCCACTTAAATTTTGATAGAGAGCAACATTTATAATCTCCCAAAACTCTGCCTTATGTGGGGCAGCATATATGATACATAATTTACTAGTATGATACTTTTGTATGCTTTTATTAGGGAAAGATTATATCTATGATTCAAAGAAAGAAAAATATTTTTACCAAATCATTGTCATGTACAATATGAGCTTGTGTCTCTAAGCCAGAAACTTTTCTCTAGAGGTTTCCATAATTTACTGCAAGCTATGGGAGGCCATATGAACACAGTCGCCTAATTAGACTGATATTAGTATAAATATTCCTGGGACCATTAATTATTTAATATATTTTTATACAAAAAATTTTCTGACTTGGAAGGATATAAGCTCTTATTGCATTATTAGCTGTCAGAATGAATGAATAGGATTATGAGACGTGGTTGTGATCTCTGCTTGGCAGACAATTTATTTTTCTTTTAAAACTAGTAGACAAAATTTATTTTATGAAAAAACTCCCATAAAATTTTTTTATTGCTTATAAAATATTGGTGGTTTACCTAGTTTTGCTCAAAGTAAAATCTTATTAGAGAAACTAAAGTTGTTTTTTATGAAAATTCTACCTGTACTATTGACCTTCGTTTTTTTTATTTTTTTATGGTATCCCAACCACTAGGGTCATTAATGCCTTTATTGACCTTCTTGTTAGGTTTGTATTTGGATTACTAATACTTAATCCAATGACAGTAATTGAAGAAATAATAATAAAATTTGAAGTTATTTTTAGCTTTGAAAAAATTGAGAATGAGAAGGATGTAAATTAAAACAAAATTGAAAATTTGATTAAAAATAAATTGAAAAAAATTTTTTTTGTAGTTATTAAATTTCCTCCGTTTTATTATATTGTCCATTTGACTAGTATATTTTACTGTGAACAAACCTTGCCTGCTTTGCTTTAGAATGTTTTTTATATTGTTGATTTTCTTTCCTGCCTTCTAAGGATGAGTGAGGCAAAGACTAAAGAAAACATCAATGTAGCAATATAAACAAATACCAAATAATGTTAATTATACAAAACAGTCCCTTGTTGGTTTTTATTTTTGTACGTAGAATTTTATTTCTTCTAAATGTCTCTATTTATAATTTATTCTTACTGTATACTGTGTGAATGGATTAATCAAATATCTGGTTGCTTTGAATTGATCCATCAGATACCAAAGATTTATTTTATAATTATTTCATTCATACATTTAATTTTTATTTTATACTTATTTCAGATTATGGCGCTGTTAATAGTCTTGATATGATNTATAAAGTATTCCTTCCGCTCTTTTTTGTGCATTTAATTTTGTTTTTTAATTTTATTGTTACTTTCTGGTTGGTAAAATATTACTTTAAGGTTGTGGTAAAATATATGTGTGATATATATTTGGTTTTAATGTGTGTTTGTATTATGGAAGTTGTAATCTCTTTATTTAACAACCTAGACTACTCATATACTGTATTAAAATTATTAATGACTTACTAAAGTTAAATATCAGGTAAGGTAGTGAAGATTTTTGGGAAGTAAGTGGTATTATTTAATGTTAGAGTTTTATTGTTATTTTATATATAAAACTAAAATATTTTATGATGAAATATGTTTCCTTGCAAATGCATTTAATTTATAATTAGTGAATCTCCGAAAGGGAAAATAAATGTTATATATAATTTATATTTGAAGGAGGAATTACAATGGATGCTTTTATTTTTTGAGTGGATGGATTTTTTAATTTTGTTTCTTTGTATTTAATGATAATTGCTTATAGGGCAAAACTCTGTCTAGTCTAACTCTTTCTTCACTAGATTAATAACATATAATAATAAAAATAACACACTGTGTTGGTAACTATGAGTTACTTTAATTTCAAAGGGGCTCCTTTTCTTTCTATTTCCAGAAACTATTTCATATCAATAGTTTAATTTGTTTAGCAAAATAAAACTTTTTTTTTTTTTTTCAGTGGAAACAGGCTATTGGTTCTTATTTTATTCTAAATAATAGACTATTTTTATCATCCTGAAAAAATACTTTTATCCAGTTAATAATTTAGCTCCTGTTTCCCCTCCTCTTCACTAGCTTAAAATTTGAAATGTTTTATGTCTAAATATATCATAAGAATATTTATCAACAGAAAGATAATGTGTACTTTTCAAGATACGTTATTTTGAAAAAATTAAATTTAGCATATATTTAGAACCTGATGAATTCTATTTGTCCTCTATCGAACGTGGTATTACTTTTGAATTAATCAATTTTTTAAATTATCCAATAGTAATTCTAGTAAACATTTTCAGCTAAATAATTAATAGTCAACTTAAAAAATATAATTTTGTAAAGAAATATATAAGTTTGTAAACAAAATGACTAAAGTTTATAATGCACACATTTCATTGAGTTTTAAAAATTTAGGATTTATATTTGTATTTGTCGCCATGCACAATTTATGTCAGCTGTGTGAGTATAATAATACATGAAATGATTATGTGAATGGAAATGATGTATAAATTTTATTAACTTCAATTTTCCAAATACAGTGTGCTCTTCGTGACCCGTTTTAATACATATTGAATTTTTATAAATACTTGTGGGAACAATACATTCTTTTGGCAAAGCATTGTATCTCTTTTTGGGATATAATTAATTTGTATGTCATGTTGATTATTAATGTGAATTTTACTTGGTTAACTTTTATCCTTTTTCTATTGGAATGAATCTCTTAGATTATTCTCTAACGTATTGTTAAATAAATAAAAGCTTATTTTTCCTCTGTCAATCTTTTTGTAAGAAGGAATTTCTGAATATTAATATAAATTATGATTAAGAAACAAACAAAAAAAAAAACTATTTTCCATAAACCATTTTAATTTAACTATGTATTAGCTGTTTTTCAAAACCTAATAAATTCTATTAGATTAAAAATACACTTTTAAGTACTTAAGGCTCCTTTACTTAAAAAGTAGCTTCTAATAATTGTTATATCAAATTGTTAATATTTTATGTATGAATATATTATATATGTTATTTAGAGGTTTTGTGCAATTCATTATGTTTAGTTTTTAAATTTTATAGTACTCTAAGCAAAGGTTAAATAAGATTCAAGACCTAAAAGATATTAAAAAAATATATATATTCCTATTGTAGAATTATTATTTCTGTTAGAAAGCCTATTTCACTGTGTACTTCATAGTACCTTTTTTCTTATTCTTACTTAATGTTGAAAAAAATTCTGCTTTTTGGAGTCGAAACCATCAAAATTAAATTGAATCTATGAAAATGTATTTATCTATTTATTTAATAATAAAATGCTTGGGAATTTTTAGAGAATTTTAGATAATAGTTGGCTCGAGGACTCCTCTCTCTTTCCTTGTTAAAACTAAGGTTAGTATAAAATAAATTAAGATGATAGATGGCCCCTGCCTGAAATCTCCCTTGAAATTATTTTTACTTAAAGTGAAATTGGACTTCCAAAAAGTTACATAAAACATTAGACTGTACTGCTTTTTTCTGCAGTTCCTAGTAACTCTCAAAATTTATTATAATTTTAAATCATTAAAATTGTAAACTGCTTTATCTCAGTGCCAAATCTTGTTCTCATTTAAAGAGGTTGGTAGAATTAAAATAGTAGTAGTTTATTTACTATTAGATGATTTTAGTTTGGGTTCGGTCAAGGTAGATAATTTTAAAAAAATTCAAATTTAAAAAGTGTATTTTTTTAAAGATTATCTGCCAGCGTTTTGGCTTACATTGTAAACTATCTTCAGGGCTGCCTACCATGCATGGGCGTCCTGCTCCTAAGTTCACATTTCCATAACTGACTGAAACGTTGGCAGATTTTTTTGGATCTACCTTGACCGAACCCCAACTAAAATCATCTAATAGTAATATCTATGGTTAAAAAAATCTCCATTTGTAGTTTATTTACTTGTGATAGAATGGTTTAAATTTATGCCAAAAAAGATGAGTTTGAATACTATAGATGTTATCAAGATTTAATACTTATTCTAATTATGCCCCATTTTTAAATTTGCCTAATATAATTAATTTTAACATTTGTTTATTATAGCCTAATAATTATAAAGGAAAAACTCTTTAATAAATATCTTATTGCTATGTAATGGCAATAAGCTTATGAAAACTTGTTAGGTGCTAAACACGTTTTCTCACTTGAATATTTCTTGAAATTCTGGTTTTCTCCCGAACTCTTTTATGATTTCTTGACTACTTAAATTATAAATTGCTTAGAGAGAATGGTCTTAAAATAATTTTAGTTACCTATGTGTCACTGATTTTATGTATATTAAATATATATTGGCAAATGTTGAATAGCTCCACCATATGTAGTTACTCTCCAACAACAGTAGTTAAAATTTGAATATTTTAATGAAAAATATCTAGTTTAATTGTTTTCTAGTAAAAAAAAAAAAAAAAGTAATCAAAATCAAAAGCCACAAAATATATTGGGGGGTATGACTCTTGAAAATATTTTTGTTATTAATGAATTGAATTGCATGATTTGTGTTTAAATATTATAGGTAATTGATTTTTAGTCAAAGGAGAAGAACCACTATTCTGATATTTCTATAGGAAATTCCAGTAAGAAAATACAAATAATATAATAATAAAAAACATAAGTTATGAATTTAGAAGTTATAATTTGAAAGATATTTGATCCATTTATTTCTATCAACCTCTTTAGAGTCATCTCTCAAACAATGTCTGCATAATTAGACAGTCTTAGAATACCGGCTTGCAGGAAATGGTAATGGTGATTGGAGCAGCTAGCAATGATGTGGTATCCTAAACTGTCTTTAGACTCTGCTCTAGATAACCTAAATATGTATTCCTTTTATAGATTATCTATTTTACTCATCCACTTAAAAAAAAATTAACTATTGTAATTTTCATTCATTAATAACATTATTTCTTGTTATCTCCTTTTTAGTTTTGTAGATTTTGATGTTATATAACTCAACGATTTATTTTCTTAATAATATTTAAGAGAAGTTATTGATGTAATCAATCTCATGTTATCCTGAATGAAGAATATAGTTCTGACAGTTATTTTATATAATATTTATTGATGTTGTGATGTCTGTGCATTTATATACAAAGTTTATTAAGAAAAAAATTAAATGCATAATCTTCTATATTTTTACCTTTTTGTGATATTGATATCTGATAAATTTATGTTTATTAAATGTAGCAAAAACTAATTGTATTACTTATTTATTATTTTTGAAAATTAAAGAAAACTTTATGAATTTTCTTTTGATTATTATTTGTTTTCCTACTTTATTTTAGTCTATTTTTTAATTTTTAGTCTGAGTTAGACATAGAGATGACTGAATAAGAGCGACCAAAAAATAGTTGCTGAAGAGGAAAATATGCCTTGTAAGAATGGTGTGAATGGCTTGATGCATTTCTTTGATAAAATTAAAAGGAGATAATGAATTGCCTAAATTACATAATTAATTTGTGATGGATTTCAGGGAAGAATACATTTCTTGTTCCCTAAGGCTTCTAGTTCATGTACTTTTTTAATTAATTGCTTATTCTGGCTAAATTAATTTTAGTAACCAAGCTTTCACTATTATATTTTCAAAGCTTAATTAATAGATTGATTAAGAATTTCTGTGCTAGGACAGATAATAAGGATGATGATTACTCATAAATAAAACAAAATTTAGCAATCAGGTGGTCCAGAAATATTTTTTTGGAGTTGCAAAAAGCCAGTGGAAATGGTTATAATTACGGAGGAAGAGATAGTCAGGGTTGAGTCAAAGGTTTATTATTAAATAAAAACACATTGATGAACCAATATGGTCTTATTTTTGCAAGAAAAGAAAAAAATACACTTAGTAAACTTTTCTCAGATATTTTACTAAGTGTAATTTTTGCTTTTTGTGTGATCACTACACTTTTAATCCCACATGTTTATATCACATCTGCAAGTATTTTATTTTTTCTCTCTCTCTCTATATATATATTTTACGTAAACATTAATCAACATAAATAAAATACAATTTTTGATAAACGTGAGCTGCCTTTTTCCCATTTGGGAGCTAAGATAGGAAAATATGACTTTCAGGATTATATATATATTTCCAAAGCGCAATAAATTCCGACTGAGGGAATAAATGTCAATATCCCTTTCTAAATAAACTTTAGTTCTTTGGATTTAGGCCTTTCAAGTGCTTCAAAGTATATATCCACTGANATATATATATATACATGTATTAGAATAAAGATATTGGAATTTAGAATAGACTAGATTTTTAGCTTCTTCAGTAAATCTGTAAAGATTTAAAATTTTCAAGTCGCCTTATGATAGCAAGAAAATAGCTTGATTTCGCCATGATAAATCTGTTAAAACAGATAAAGTACATTTATCATACACTATTAAAATGGAACCTATGATGTTAAAGCTTTAATCATATAGAAGCCTACCAAGTACTCTCTTCCACTGTGCTGGATTTTATGGGAAAAGCAAGGGGAAAATGAATGGGTTTTAATCGTCTGCAACAAAACTGTATGACAAGAAAAGCTTAATCCGCTTGCCACTATATTTACTTCGAAAATGCAAGCTATATCCCTAGGTCTATACTATGCAATGACATCAAAGAACAAATATTTCATCATTTGCATAGACTCTCTTTCATCTCTGAAAATATAATAAAACAAGAAAGGGCCTTTGCTACAAAAAAAAAAAAATCTTCCTCTATATAATAACTCTGGAAGCTGAAGGAAAGTCTATATCATTTTTTTGGCTTTCATCACACTCAGGTATTACAGGGATACAGAAAGGGCAGATATAGCTACCCAAGAAAGCAGCACTAATGAATATACCATCAAATAATATTCTAGAACCAAAGGATGACACAATACGGCTCAAGCAGAAAGCAAAGGAGGATATATGGAAATTAGAACCATGTAGCACAAACTGTGAGTCATTAAGGACACCATGATGAAATGAGTTACACTTTTCAGAATAAGGCACTCTAATTTAATTTAACTCATGCGTACCTAATTAATAAAGAGCCACCACCAATGTGCCCTAGCTGTGACATCCATCTCAATCCAGCACATCATAGAAAACTCGGAAAAAACATAACAATACAAAACGTTACCATTATATTATCTATTACTGTACTATTTATTACCTTTTTTTGTTATATTATTCAATAAATTATTATCTAGTATATATATAAATAAATAGTGTGTGTGTTTTAGTGTTTCTATACAGTGAGTGTGTATGTTTGTAGATATAGTAAATTTTTCTATATTAATATTTAAACCTAACCAAAGTCGAGTCAATGTTAACTCCCTCTATTAGCATAAGGGAAAAAATCTATATAAACTAATCTTAAAATGTATTAATCGCAATAGATGGGAGGAATAAACTAGCTGTTGATCGCACAACCCTATCCTAATCCTAATCTGGGGAAGAATGTATTGGCTTATCATTTTAGTATATACATATATATTTAGCAAAATCAGAAAATTACCTCTTACTAGCACACTAGCATGAACAGAAAAAAAAAGGCAATTTTTTTTCTCAGCTATTCATTAGCATATACATTACATATTTAGCATTACTAATGGTGTTTCATGACATACATTTCAAAAATATCAGCAGGCTGAGGAGTACTTAAGAGATTGCTGAGCATACTGGCTCGGAAAGCAGGAGATCCAGGTTCGAGTCCTAGCTGGGACAGATAGATATTTATAAACAATTAATGAGAGGGAATAGAATATAAAAAACTATCTGTCCCAGCCAGGAATCGAACCTGGATCTCCTGCTATCCGGGCCGGTGNTATATAAAACTGAATTAGGTAGATAGATAATGGTTGTGATTGGGTAAGATTAACTGCAGAGTAAGACATGATGATGGTTGAGAGAGAAGAAGGAAAAGAAAATTAACCGATATGCAATATAAGAATGACCTTACCTCAAATGTCCTGGAAATACACAAAAACCTTGTAAAATGTAAATGGAGAGTTTTTTATTAACCGTAAATATTATTATTAGATGTTATTTGTGTTGGGATTCGGTCAAGATAGATCAAAAAAAATACAAATGTGTATTTTTTAAATTATCTGCCAACGTTTCGGCTTTGTTTTCAACATTATAAGCCATCTTCTGGGATGTTGAAATCTAATGTCATAAGCTTACAAATATAAATAAAAAAAATTATTTACAATATTATAATATAGAACTGCCAAAAAAATAAATGTAATGTGATATGTGTAATTATTCCCATTTTCTCTGGCCAAATGTTTTGTTTTGATTACAGATTATTACTATAGATATTTTGATCACTCTTAGTACAAAATAAATTAAAATAGTTTACAAATTTATCTATGTTGTCCTCTGTAACATATGTTTTACAAAAATAAATACTATAATTGGAATAAATATATTCTAGATATAGTACTTGCTACTTGACTATCTAATCTGTACACATTATATGATAAAATGCGTAGGTTTTTATTTTTAAGAGGAGACTGGACTGATTTATTCACCTGCTAGAGTGTGGGTGTTTTAATCTACTGTTTGAGGGACCAATATTTAGATCTGTCATTTGGTTAACACTATTATATTTTGAGTTTCCTAGCTCTCTGGAAAGAGTTCATCAAGTTTTTTTTTTATTAATATTTTCTAATAAACCTTAGCTTTCTTTGCCATCTAAGCAAAAAGTCTTCAGTATTATTCCATCAAAGTCTTTGTCAAGTAAATTATTCATCCACACTGCAACTTTAACCTGACTTTTTCCTTAATACAATAATTTATGCCTAATTTGCCAATCTTCTATTGCCATGTCTTATTTTAAATTCCAATTCTAGTATCTTTCAAATATTTATAATTCTTCAGTAGTATTGAACATAATTTTCAGATTGAAATTTCACCAATTGAGTATTATGTTTATTCCTTGATTTTCTATTCATTATAAAATGATTAATGGTTATATTTTAAATCTTCAGAAGAAATGTACAAATATCTCTTACTGCCTGAGATGTATCCTGTGCCTCTACAACCTTAAAATCATAAAAATCACTTTTATTTATTTTTTAAAAGAAGAACATTTTTAAGAACAATGAAAACTTTATCCCATATTCTTTGTGACAACGTTTAGTGCAGAATCCTGCTCATTTTTTTTTTTTTTTTTTTTTTTTTTTTTTTTTTTTTTTTTTTTTTTTTTTTTTTTTTT
>KZ810768.1:3756-13921 GCA_000696205.2 Oncopeltus fasciatus | reverse complement strand
ATAAATATAAAATATGTAAATGTTAATAAATATATTAAAAGTAAGTAATTTTGTCCCCTTCTATTCTCCTTATCGCATTCTTGCGTCTTAAAAGATAAGTGTCTAAAATAAAATACAAGTGCTGAACATTTTTTTTTACGAATTTCGCCCATTGACGCTCCCCTAGGCAGGGGGGGGGGAGAGGGTAAGCCCCCACACAAGTAAAGGGTGGATATCTAGGTAGGAAATTCTCTGGGGGGTGAGGGGTCAAAAATACTAAAACACATTATAACACAGTATCGGGGAATTAGCTCCATTGGGAATTTTGAGATTTAATTAATTTTAAAAAATCAGTCCCTCAAAAATGGCAATATGCTCAAGGGGGAAATACATATTAAAATCTCGTCCCACGGCACACTAGAAAAGGTTTGGTCAGCACATCGTTCGGGTGGTAGGAGTCAAAGGTCGAATGGGTCTAAAACACATAATAACAGAATATTGGGGGGGGGGGGGGGGATTAACTCCATAGGGGATTAAGATTAATTTAAATAAAATATTCTTGGGATCAAAGGTCAGCAGATATGCCAATAACAGGGAGGGAGATTATCCACTCACAGGTAGAATACATCATGATTACAAGGAAATTCGCTTGTTTAGGTTATGTTATGGTTACAAGGAAATCCTCATGGGAAGGTTATTTTATGGTTGCAAGGAAATTCGCTAAAATCTTTAGAGGCCCCATGTGGTGTAGGTCGCTCCTATTACTTCACAAGCGATGAAGAAAGAAATTCGCTAAAATATCTGGGGACCCCATAGGGGGTAGGTCGCTCACATGACGTCACAAGTGATGAGGTTGGAAATTCGCTAAAATCTCTGAAGACCCTTGGGGTAATGGTCGCTCCTATGACATCACATGCGATGAGGTATGAAATTCGCTCCTATGACACTATTAGCTATGAACCCTTTCCTACCATTCTAAATTATTCTGCATTAGAGAGAATCTGCTTTTAAGAAACATAATGGTACAAATAAGCCCGAATTGTATGGAACAAACAGTATAGGAGTGAAGATTGACTCTTGAGGCACCCCTGAGAACTTGAAAAGAAAGTATCCAACATTGAGCATACGCGGGACAGAAAGAAGATGAGCCTTCCTACAAATAAGGACTGTTTAACTAAATGAGTTGGTTGGGTAGAAAATTCATTTTACACCGATAGTTTTTTTTTCTTGTACGATAGGAAGAATTTCTGAAGAGTTAAATAGTAATAAAGGGAGGATTTGAATATGGTTAACCTATTTTAGATTATAATACACAGGAAGCAACAGTTTTTGACTCTAGATAGGTAAAGACTGCAGATATTATGTGAGCGAGCGTTGTCACATTGCCTAGGAATGTGGGAGCCTTGAGTGTTGCCGGATTTCCAAGGAAAGCCCTCACCATGTGATTATGTTGATCCGTGTGTGGAGGGCGAGAGGTGGTTCTCGGAAGAAGGTCTCTTGCTAACAATGAGAGACAGAGACACAGCGATGGGGCCCTGTCATTACCCACAATTTCCTAACCCCCACCACAAGGTTTCAATAACGCGGCGAGTGAGAGAGCCCTCGTAAGAGAGAGCACTAAAAACCAAATCGCCCACCGCCCCCTTCTCTATAACCTCAGAGGATTGTTAGCTTTTCGGGCTGTTATCTGGGCAGCTCTAGACATGCGAGTTGTCCATGTATCCCCTCCCCTTTTATTTAATAATCCGCCAATACAAGTTATCCTCGATTGACCCCACTTTGTAAAGAAAAAACAAACAAAAACAAGGTCTGTTTTATTATCATCCTTTTCTTTTAATACTGATTCTACAAGATTGATTCATACTGAAAAGATTAAAAACATTTCCAAAAATTGATTTTAAATGATTCCTGAAAAAAAAAAAAAAAAGAGAAATAATAACTTGTGAGAAAATGTAAAATTTTATACTGCATTTTATAATGCATAGATAACCTGAAAAAAAAAAAAACTTTTAGAAGAATATCTTTTGCTTTTCCCTCTCTAACTAACTAACCTAAATTTGCAGAATTAACTAGGGAATCCTTGATGCTCTCTATCTCTCTCGTCAGGATTGCCAACCAAACTGCATCGTATTAAAAACCTTATTAAGGGTCATAGTAGGATCATCTTATTCTAAATACCCATGAAACAGCCCATGGCGGAACTGATANCCATACAGGATTTCAGAGGCCATACAGGATTTAAGCCTGCAGTTATGTCTCTCCCAAATCTTTTGGCCCCTTTACTTTCCCATTCCATTGCTACCGTTTCGGTGATATTCATCAGAATACAGCTGTGACTTATGTCAAGTTTCACCTCCCCACGTCCAAATTTCGGAATGGATATCCTCGGTCAATATTTTCTCAAATGTATATACATATTCTCGTGTCTCGCTAATTTCCTTTACACAATTTTGGGAAGGCAGTGAGTGGCAAAGATATGGCCTGCTACCTGTCATATACTTAAAGTTTCGCTTGTCTACTCAGCTAAGTATAAGCTAAGTATAGAGGCACCCACAGTTCCAAGATTATAACTACTTGGAGCTCACTTTCTGCCCAAATAAACCCCTTATTATCCTGAATATAAGGAAGTTGCATTCCGCCAATCAATGAGGTTATAGTAGTGATCAAGTAGACTTCAAAATTATTTTTAAATTTATTAATTTTGAAATTTTCAGGACTAATTTGTCATCTGGTAAAATCGTAAAAACTTATCTATAACAACAGTTGCAAAAGCCCTCGTAAAGCCCTTGAAGAGAGACCTAAACTTGTGGCAACAGTTTCAGAAAGTCTAGGACGAGAAAAGGCTCTCGATGCCTTAGAGAAGTAACAATGATTCTCCTCCACGAGAAAGGAATCCCACGCGGATTGTTCAGTCATGTACAATGTGTTATAACTTGTAAAATCGGATAGCACTTATTGTCGGAGTGCTACAATTCCCATTGTGGAGAGGCACAAGTTGGCATCAAACCAAGAATACAAACCACCGATTTCATAATGCCACATGGAGTGTAGATCGCTTCACCTCATGACATCTCTCTCAAATAATAGATCTGTCTTTATTTTGTTATTCTGATCAACTTTGCCGTTACTTGTTTAAGTCTTTAATAAAAATTGGTAACCAGCTTTATCTAAATCCCGCAAGACAGATATTTCTTATGAGAATAAAACCTGCAGTATTCCCAATCCATTTGGGAATTGTAGAAAAATACCGAATTCTTAGATCTCAGCAGTATGTTGACTATCTGAAAAATCTCCTGGATATTTGTACTCCCTCATGAGATGTCCGTGACGATTCCATTACCAGTTGATGACACTGGGAAAACCTCCCTCTCCCCGTGGGGATGATGAAATGCGATGCGGGGAGGAGATCGGAGGCTCCCGTCCCCTCTTAATAATCCCACATTTTTCATGCCAATTGAAATATAAGCTGTCCCGCCGACCGGAGGCCTACAGCGGATGTGAAAAAGCTGGAGTCATATATCGCCCCCTGCCCCTTGCTTTGGGGTAGTCCGCGGTCAAGGAACTTTGATTCCATCCCCAATTACACTGTAGCAGGTGTGGATAATCGTTGGAACAGATATAACCTCCCAGATTAACGGCCTGGTTAACATATGGCTACTTTAGCTGAAATCTGTCGCGCAGAAGGTGCGCAGTCTGAGCAGTATGCTGCAAACTGTCGACTCGAGTTTCATTGGTGTCTTTCAAACAATCAATGAGAGGGAATAGAATACAAAATCTATCTGTCCCAGCCAGGACTCGAACCTGGATCTCCTGCTTTTCGGGCCAGTATGTTTCCATTACAACACCGGGACGGGCTAGATAACTTATTAAATTCCCAACACACTTATCTAGCTAGTCCCGGTGGTGTTATGGAAGCATATCGGCCAGGAAAGCAGGAGATCCAGGTTCGAGTCCTAGCAGGGACAGATTTTTTATTCTATTCTCTATTTATTGTTTAAAATTTACTTGGGATAATAAACCACAACTAAATTAATATTTATTGGTGTCTTTCGTTACACTATTAATAACGAAGGCATTAATACTCATTTTAAATTAGCTATTTTTTATTTTGTTCTTTATTAGCTTCCTCTATGTACGTATATGATGAATCGATGAAGGTTTCATAAGTTGTGTCCAAGTACCAATGTGAATAGCTTGATTTAATTACAGGGAATTTTCATATCTATTTTTCACAGCATTACCCCTTACGTTTACTTCTATAGAATAGGATCATAAAAGTAAATTGAAAACATTTGTAATTTAAAATTATTTGAGAGCTGTAATTATTAGTCTTATTGCAATACTAATTTTCACTGCATTCCTAAATTCTAAAATTATTTAGGATAGAAATTAATAGAACAAATTAATGTTAAAAAGTACTTTAATTATAAACAGATAGAAAAAAAAAAATAAGAGAAATGAACTTGTACGCTTGGGAAAACTGTGTGGAGAGAGGTTAAGGGCTAAGAGCTATAAAAAGTTTGAGGAAAGAGATTCGCTTTATTAAGGTAGAGATGGGCGTAATTGCGTCATCTCGCAGAGCTGCAGCCTCCTTGATGAATCGCTGCCCTGAGTATTCTGTATTTGTCTTAAACGGACTTAGCAGGAGGAAAACTAATCTCTGGGAGAGAGCCGGGAAACAAACCGAGGCACAGGATTCGAGACCCAGCCTCATTTTGTCTGTGGTCAAATCTAGCTTCACTATGCGTTAATTTCTTATTTTAAATACTGATTTGAGTTGTGGTATTTAATCTCACGTTAATTTTATGCAATAAATGCAAGGGAGATATAATTAAAAAATCTTACTACCTCAGCCGGGACTCGAACCCGGGTCTCCTGCTTTCCGGGCAGTTATGAGTAGGAAGAAGCTATGAAATAGCAGGAGACCCGGGTTCGAGTCCCGGCTGAGGTAGTAAGATTTTTTAATTATATCTCCCTTGCATTTATTGCATAAAATTAACGTGGGATTAAATACCACAACTCAAATCAGTATTAAAAAAAAAAAAAGAAATATAGGGGAAAAAAAGAAAAGAAAACAAGAGTCTAACAAATAGCCGACAATGTTAGTTCCTTCGAGCATAAGACGATATATTCGTCTTACTTGGGGGCTTAGACTCGGATTAAAATGCGGGGTGTAGAAAAAATATCTGGCTAGCCTCAGTGGTGTAGTGGTCAGCATAAATGCCCGGAAAGCAGGAGATCCGGGTTCGAGTTCTAGCTGAGGTAGTTAAATTTTTTTATTCTATTCCCTTGCATTGCTTAAATCTTATGTTCGCATCAGTGGATTCGTCTAGGTAACAAATTCTTCTGCATCGCTCTAGATGTCTAATGCCTTCTACTGCGCAATTATTAGCAATGGATTGACAAGTATTATACAAGTAACAGGAAAATAAATGAGAGATATATTAAAAGCTGCTAACAAATTTTCGCTTTTCTTTACATGCAGTACTTGTAATATTCACCTATTGCTATGTATTGCTGCTACTGAGTGTAGAGGGACGGTCGAGTTTTGTGAGGGCTGATTTATTTGTAAATGTGATTTTTGTGATGTTTGATTCTACGGCCAATGTATGAACTATGGCCATTAGGAGAGGAACAAGGATTTCTGTAGACGACATAGGGAGGGGGATGAGGGGTTCGAGGTGGGTGTGCTCATTCACTGTACATGAAAACCAGGTATGAACAAGTGATCCGTGTGGGACGATGTCCCCTCTCATGACAGCCCTGAAGATGACTTACAATGTAAGCTGAAACTTCGGCAGATAAATAAAACAAATACATATTTTTTAAATTGTATTTTGTGGATCAACCTTGACCGAACCCCAACAAAAAAGTCTAATATAGGGTAATTATTCTGGACTCTGAGATGTGACCATAAACCTCCCTCGGAGGTCTCTCCATTCATCACTATCTTTACGTATAAAATAGATTTATTTTTCTTTGTATTTGTATAGTTAATCTTTTAGTGTATTCTGTATATATTTTCCTGTCGCATGATATACCACATCTCTGTCTGTTCATTCCAATCTCTCCATAGCGTCTCTAGTAATTAGCCCTAATGATTAATTACATCTTAATTCCAATACGTTAGCAACGATAAAACAATTACACTATAATTTTGGTCAAGAATTTTTTTTTACAATAATAAAATACTCTAAAAATTCTTGTCCAAAATTCTGATTAATTTATTTAGCATAATAATAATAATAATACTTGACGGTTGTCAAGTCTTGGGAGGTTTACCTGAATCTAAAATTTTTATTTAACGGTATAGAAGTAACTATTACTATTATTTTTATTGTTTAAAAAAATTAAAATTGACATGTCTCTTTTAATTGTAATACTAAAGAACATGTTCATTATTCAGAAAAATGGGGCCAATAAAAGCTGCTATTCATTTTTTTGTTAACTTGACATGCTGCAACGTTGAGAAATACGCTTAGTTTACGCTACAACTGCCTGAAGAATCTTAATTTCCTAATTTATTCTAATACTCCTATCTTGAGTATTTTGAATATTTCGATATCTATTAACCTTTCCAGCTGCCGATATAATATAATTAATGATTTGTTTGTGTGGCTGACTGAGTGACGCGATGGGACTTTAACGGGGAATTGTTTAATCTTCTTCTTGTCACGGCAACTCATCTCCAAGGAATATTCAATCTTCCTGATAGTAAAAATGTCTCTATAATGAGGTCTTTGCTGACCTATTTAATCTCCACTTAAAGAATCAATATCTAAAACCAATTTTTATCGTTCTTTAGTGTTCTTTTTCTTCAAAATAATGCATTTAATAGATCATTTTTTGGGAAAGGCTGCCGTAAATTAGGTTATTTTTCCACATTTTAGATTATTTTACAATACAACTCGTTGTGAATAAAGAAAATTTAAATCCTATTCAGCTTTTTTCTGAAGCCAGTAAATAAAAATGTCTAATTATAAATCCTAATTCTCTTGGCGCAAACAAATGTCTATTTTTTAACTCAATGAATCATAAGATGTATTATTGTTCAGTATCCATTCATAACACTCCTTATGAGAGGTAGCCATTAATGGAGCGTCATAAGGTACAAATTACATCAATAAATCAGTTTGTAGGAAATGTAATTTCAAGCGTCATACATTACTGCATTTTGATTCGGCTTGAACATGAATCGATCTAGTAGCTGGACTTCTATTTCTGAGACTAATGTTCAATACTTGACTTGGTCCATCAGCTGTTCCGGTAGAGCCTGCTCCGTCTATCGGCCGAAGTTTCAGCGGCCATACAGGTTTTTAGCGGCCAAACAGGATTTCAGCGGCCATACAGGATTTCAGCGGCCCAGGATTTCAGCGGCCATACAGGATTTCAGCGGCCATTCAGGATTTCAGCGGCCATACAGGATTTCAGTGGCCATACAGGATTTAAGCCTGCAGTTATGTCTCTCCCAAATCTTTTGGCCCCTTTACTTTCCCATTTCATTGCTACCGTTTCGGTGATATTCATCAGAATACAGCTGTGACTTATGTCAAGTTTCACCTCCCCACGTCCAAATTTCGGAATGGATATCCTCGGTCAATATTTTCTCAAATGTATATACATATTCTAGTGTCTCGCTAATTTCCTTTACACAATTTTGGGAAGGCAGTGAGTGGCAAAGATATGGCCTGCTACCTGTCATATACTTAAAGTTTCGCTTGTCTACTCAGCTAAGTATAAGCTAAGTATAGAGGCACCCACAGTTCCAAGATTATAACTACTTGGAGCTCACTTTCTGCCCAAATAAACCCCTTATTATCCTGAATATAAGGAAGTTGCATTCCGCCAATCAATGCCTGGCTCCGCTATTAATTTTAGTTGCTTACAAATTCTACGAGCTCTTTAGTTTTGATGTTAACCAATTTTTTTCAAATTTCATACTAGTCCCAGCCCCAATATATCGGTGGCATTGGGTAACGTAGCAGGATATCCAATGCCACCGATGTCCTGCAGACATTGTCTATATTGGTTTCTCAACTCCTAGATCACATAATAAAATCCTCTGTGGTTAGCCCTCCTGCATACTGGGTTAACCAAAACCATTCTACTCCTTACCATTAAACAAAATTTAATCTAATCACATCTTATGCCCTTAGTGGGAATTGAGGTGCCTACTGTCTGGTAACTGTCCTATGTTCTTACCCGAATAGAGGAAACCTTCAACTCTAGTCCAATCAATTTCATTCTTTCTCTTGTGTGGTCACAAGAACCCTTAGTTTAGACCATTTTCTTACTGGTATCATAGATCCTTCCTTCGCAGGAGTATATTTCCCATATTCACTATATGTCTCAGGACTACATCCCAGGCTCTTTCTGTGCCTCAGGAATTTTTAATGATTCCATTTTCCCTTAACTTTCGTTATTTCCTTTTTCAGAAAAGGTAGGGGGTTTTATCTTAAATTTTACTTTCATATTCATCCATATTTTTAATTTTTAAATTTGTTATCGTCTTCCTCATTGTCTGACTTATTCAATGTAGCCTATCAGTTCTTCTCCTTTCTTTTTTTCAATTTATATTTAACATGTCATTAGACCTGTTCGCCTTTTTGGCTGAACTACCTAAGTTCAAGGTGGGACTTGTTAAATACATTCCCCTGGAATATTCCAGATCTTACGCTTCCAGATTCGACCATCTGACAGATAAGGGAGCTGTTTTATCTGTACAGAATCTATCGATCAACAGGTAAACACGAAATTTGTATTTTCGCCCGTCTCTGGAGTACATCCCTTCATGCATAAATTCTTTATAATTATATCTAAAGATATCATCATAAATATGAAAATTAAATTATTTTACTATATAGTGAAGTAAAAAATGAAATTAGAAAATGGAATTATTTTAAAATTGTGTAATTTAAGTATTCTATTTATTATACCTATTTCTTTAGTAGTTGGTTTGAAGGTTCATCACCAGCAAATGTTTTAGTATTTGCTAACTCTGATTATAACAGTAAAATAAGTATTATTAATCAATTTTCTTATTTATAAAAAATAATAATAAGGTTTGTTGCAAATTTATATTTAAAAATAAATATATAAAACTAAAAATCTGGTAAATTATCTTAATGTAATTCTAAGCTTAAATTGATAATTAAATTTATTATTTGAATAAACAAATTATTGATATATGTATATGTTTTTTTCACTTGATTACGAGTATCATATATCCACAAATGTGGCTTAATATTTAAACTAAATACTTATCAAATATATAATTTTCGAACTGTGCAAGAGATTTTCCCCGACATAATTCCAGATCAAGATTCTCAGCGACATGTCATTCCTCACTAAACCTTTATTTATTAAAAGCCGTATTTAAGATAAAATTCTCTTCTAACCTCTTTGCATTATAACATAGTAATCGCATTCTGCCCTGTCTCCAATATCCCTCGGAGTGCCTTTTTTTCTTTCTATATTAACTTATTGTCTTTTTTCCCCGAGCCGCGAACGGTGATGATCTCTTATAAACATTAAGAAAATTAATTTTTCTCCTGGACTCATAATGGTGGGTTTAGGCGGCCCCATCTGGCGAGTGGCTTACGAAAAATAGAATAAAACTGTTAACTACGTCATCTGTATGCATCGAAGTACTCCTGTTCTCGGCCATTTCTGATCTTTAATAAATCTGGCGGAGGCTTCAGAGAAAACAGACTGGGAATTAGGAATAATAAAATTTAAGACTGAATTAAAGTAGATTGTCTTAAATATTATAAGTATGGGATGTTGTTCCAATTCTTACTTATTTGGTAATTATAAAAATTGTTGGTATTTCTTTGATTGAAATTTGTTTTAAATTGCATAGAAATATTTGGTCCTGATATTAATAGATGAGGTATCAGACAGTAAGTAAACCAGTAAAATAACTTTTATTAATTAGTTATTGGTTTGAGTAGATATTTCTATTATTTATTTCAGAAATTCATTCTCAAGACTAATATATTAGATAGCATTTAAGTAATAACTCCATGAATACCAGTTAAATCTAAAATCTACAATAAATTGTATCCTGTTAAAATTAAAAATTATGTTTAATGTACATAACACATTAGATCCGTGCCAAAACCTCAAAAAAAAAATAAAGTTTTTAATTTTATTTAATACTAATACATTATTTCTAAATTATTCT
>KZ810767.1:2831-15062 GCA_000696205.2 Oncopeltus fasciatus | reverse complement strand
ATGTTTATTTAATCATGATAATAAGTTTTATTTAAATAATTTGAAATTATTCATATTAAATGTAATTAGTCTGAAACATTTGTTTTTTAACAAAATTCAATATGAGTATTTGCTAAATCCTTTTTAATAAATACTTTGCCAGTTCATATTTCTTATACTGTAAACAATGCTCAGTTATGTTTACTCTATTATTAATTATAATTATGTTTTTTATATCAGACGAATTAATTTATGATTACTTGCTACAAGTAATTATCCATAGAGATAGGTTCCATAGTGAGTGGAATCCTTACCAAATCAGCTGATTGCTGTAAGATACTGCAATATCATTGTTTAGTTTTGTCAAGGTACAGTACAACACTGAGTGGACATGATTTAGGAATACTGCACAAAGCCATGTAGGATACTGTACAATACTCTGTATTTTTCAGTAGAATACATTACATTCTCATCATGTTTATGAAATTACAGTAATAGATTTAAGTAAGAAGTACATATTATATAAATAAGTATTCAAGTTTTATAACCGGAACGCTAAAAAAACTTTTGAAAAAATCATTCCAAGAATAGAAACTTAAGGGTCAGCTGCACCTCAACTATAATAGTATTTAAAATAATTTAATCATTGTCAAACCCATTAGAAATTTGAAGTAACTTCATAGTGAATTTAAAAAAACAAAACTAAATTTGAAATAAATAATTCATGAGAGGGAACAGAATAAAAAAATCTATCTGTCCTCGCCAGGAATCGAACCTGGATCTCCTGCTATCCGGGCCTGGTATGCTGACNAAAAAATTATTTATAGTTTTTTTAATAGAAAATTTATCACTTTTTGATAATAGGATTAAACTTTTATTAAAAATGTAAAATGTTATTTTTTTAAATATCGTATTTGTTGTGGTCTTTAATCCCACATTAATTTTATAAATAAATACAACGGAATAGAATAATAAAAAAACCTTACTACGTCAGCCTAGACTCGAACCCGGATCTCCTGCTTTCCGGGCTGGCTGAGCTAGGCCGGTAAGCAGGAGATCCGTGTTTATGTCCTGGTTGAGGAAGTAAGTTCTTTTTTTTTTCTCTTCCCTTCATTCATTGTGTAAAATGTTATATTTTAAAAGAAGAAAGTAAATAATTAAATAACAATAGTTAAGGTTGCTGATTATTAAGATAAAATAGTTCATTTTCTGTTTTAATTCTTTTTTATATTTTAATAAATAAACTAGGAAAAAAAATTAATTTTACTTTTTCAGAACAAAAAGTTATATTAAAAATAATGACATGTTCAGTCTTAAATGTTTCTTATGCTTAATACGAAGTCCGTATGATGTTTTATTATAATATTTAACACGTGAAATACTCTTGTCTAGACCTCAATTTAATTTTAAAAATTTAAATATAAAAGTGAAATGAAAATAATAAAAAATATTTTAAGTCGTCGAAGGAATGTGATAATAGGGACTGCTAATGGTTATATAAATTAAAACCGAAAATAAATACTCTATCTAAAGATACAAGGATACGTTAGAGATATGAAGAGGACATTTCAAATAACTACAGGAAGAAGGGGATGTAGATAAGAATAAGAGAAATATCTGTGTAGGAGTTCCCTGGTATTATTGTAGGAGATTACATCTGTGGAAAACAAGGAGAAGGTCGTCTGTGATAAGGAACTTGGCAAGGCTGCTGAACTGGATGAAATCTCTCCGGAATTGATTAGGTTTAAGGGCGGTAAGGAAGTGAAGGAGAGGAAGCGGTTGGAGAACATCTCAACCTTGCCTGGAAACACCAAGAACTGGGAGGTTACAGTCTTCGTATGGAAGAATGCAATAACAACTGGGATATGCATCCCTTATCAGAGTGTCTAAGTAGAAACAGAGAGAGAGACCTGGGAATGGTAATTAGAAGAACAGTCGAATGCTAGGTCGGAGAGGAGCATTAGGGTTTTAGGGGAGAGAAAGAAGCACCCAGAATCAGATATTTATCATGAGTCAAATGCATGATAAATTTGGTGATAAGGGTAAAGAGCTAGCTGGATATTTCGTAGACTTACTCAAGGCTTTATAATAAGCCGAAAAGGAGGATATATTTTGTGCAGAAAAAATATTAAATGATCTTAGCCTGGGTAGTCTCAACCTCATTAGAACAGCCAAAAACACCATTAGAAAATTTGAAACAATGCACTAAATACAATAAGAATGCAGTTTAAACCTCTTTTGTTCTGCAGCGATAATAGATATGGCTCTTGGAATGAAAAGAAAAATGGTTGATACGGAGCTACCTTTTAGGATTTAGAAATATCAGCCCGTTCATGACCTTCTCACATTAGCTTCCAAATAACGTGAACTACAAAACAGTATAAGTTCTCTCAACGTAGAATGAAGGTCAATTAATGTGGAAATCAACTCTGAGAGGACAATGTGCAAGCGGATGAGAAGGGAGCCTGTTAGGTTCATGAGGACATCAAGGGTGGAAGGGGAGAAATAAGAGAAGGTCGAGAGTTTCAAATTCTCAGGTCATCTTCTCATCGAGTGCGGAGAAATAGACAAAAGAGTGAAGAAGGGAATAGGTTTGGCTACTGGAATGTTGTGCTCAGGAAGAGAAGTCGCAATGAGGAGTAAAATAGCTCTATATAATTTGACATTTCTTCGAATCCTCCTTAGTATTTCTGAATCCTCAAACGTCACTTCAAATCCTACAAGATCCTGTCTCTCATGATGCGGCATATGCGAAAAATTGAGACAGAGAGGGATAGACAGTTCGTATTAGTTTTCTTCAATCCTATCAAGATATGAAACCTGCAGAAACTGTCCTTGAGGATCAATATTTAAAATGCTTCGGTCATCTTTCTTCTGATAGATAGAGCCCAGATATCCTTAAAAAAATCTTATGAGTCCATGAGAAGATAGAAAAGGCAAAGACAAAAGTCACGAATGTTCTCAAATGAAGGCGTCCGGACTCTCAGCAGCAAGAACTGGACTGGAGACGAGAGACAAAGCTTTTAAACAAAGAAATGGCCTCTCAAGAGTAGAAGAGATCCAGCAATATATTGTCAAGATGATGATATTAAAAGTACTCTTGATTTACATAATAACTGTAAAATTTATATTACGTACCAAAATAGTTTTTGATCACCAATAATTAAAGAACAGAGAACAAGTTAATTTATTATCACGAATAATTAAATCTAGTAATTACAATATAACCCAAGAATCTACTGCCCTTACTAACGCATGAATAAATATAAAATGTAAAATTACTTACGGCCAACAAACTAATCAACATGTACAAACACACCAACTATACTTATTTACTAAGAGGCCTCAAGATAATTTGTTAATCAGTGCCACATATCACTATCACCCAGAATATGACCAGCCCGTTACGTGGAACACGCGATCTGCTGAAGGAACTACCATAGACGTAGTCTAACTTATCACTGACTTGGAGGGCTGCTGGTGGGTTGCTTATATAACTTCGTTGAACTGGCCAGAAGGTACTTGAATGGGCTAGAACATTTTCATCTTAAATTTACAGTAAGCCGACTCCTCTTCCCAAGACAAAGGAAGCAGTTGTTCCCGAGCAGGTCTAATCCACATGCCACCTACTTCCCTAACCTTTAAAAGTACACCATTAGCATTTAATTTTATAAGCTATTAATTAAAATTACTTTAAGATGACCGGTTATTTTTAAGTGGCAAGAATATATATAAATGTATTTGAAAAGTCACTCAAGGGAAGTGGTGTCAGTTGAAGGGTGCTGCTGGGAGATTGTAAGGAGGGTAAGAGATAAATAAGATCTGCGGCCAGCAGGGACGGACTTCCAGGTGGTTAGGCAGTGGTGGGTGGGGGTCTACGTGACGTAATATCTGGATCGCTACACATTCCACCCCCACACACACGCCCTCACCCCTACACACGCCCCCACCCCATACACTTCTTTTATATATTTACTCGTGCACTCACTTGTATTCCCCCCAAGCTCCAGGCCGACACCACTCAGGAACTACCTCTTGTTAACCTCCTTCTAATAGGGACCTCCAATCCTCTCAGAAATATTGATGCACTTCATCTTATGATATGTGATACTTTTGTCACTGCTTCTGTCACATATTGTTCTTTCTTTTCTTTATTTATCTATCCCTTGTTAGGGTGTCCTGTTTTTAGAGAATTATTCCTATTAGTATTTTAGTTTCAATAGCTATATTCCTTTCCTAAGGAATATAGCTATTGAAATTCTTCTCAGTCGTGTCTCAGCCTTGGTGCCGATAAGACGTGTATCAGATCGAGCTCCTGAGGATTAGCGACTTTCCTGCTACAGCTGTGAATTCTTCCTTTCAGGGAAGTTCTCTATTACTTCTTTTTTCTTTTTTACTTTTTAGTTATCTTATTTTTGATTATTGCGTTTTCCCCTCTTTTTTTATTGTTATTAGTTAATCAATTTTATAATGGAAGTTGATGTCCACCAAGAGCCCAAACCTCCAGACATAAATTTCCTTTTTAATAATAAATTAAAATGAAGTAAAAAATACTTATTAATGTCCATAGAAGACCAGTCAGGTACAACTACACTGAATAGTTTCAGTCTATTTAAAGTGTGCAGGGTTATTAAAAGTTATGCTCCTAAATCAAAAATAAAGTTTTTGAGAAGTGGCTCTGTCCTACTAAAAATTGATGACTCCAAGGATTTTTTAAATCTAGGAAACCTAAAATCATTTGAAAATTTTCCTATTATATTTGCCGCCCATAAATATTTAAATTATTCTAGAGGAATAATAAACAGTTTCGAACTTTCTAACTGTTCTGAAGAGGAAATCCANAGTTCCAATTATATATGTGTGTGTGTGTGTGTGTGTGTGTGTGTGTGTCCTCTCTAAGCTCTCTAAAGACCACAGCTTTCAGTTTTCCTAATTAAAATCGGTAAATAACTGTAAAAATCATAAGGAAAATAGGTCTAATAGGAGTGGGGGGTTACCTGACAGGTAAAATAAGATTATAAAACATCTTTTTTTATTTTATTTAGGGAGAGTAATATCATGGTTAAAACAATGAAACTCAACAGAGTCTTGATTTGGGATAAGAGAAAGAGTTTATATTTCGGACTTAGGAGTGGGAGTGGACCTGTATCATAAATTTTAATTTAACGGTTTATGATCAGAAATAAATTATTTTTCTCAATAAAATTACGCATAAAGCTTTCAAATGTAAAACAAAAGTTTATTTTAGAGCGAAATAAGAGTAGGTTGCATATGAAATGTTAACTCTGAGTACAAAATTTGTTTTTTAATGTTGCGAGCATACTTCTTATATTATAAAATTCATTTATTTTCATGATATTATTTTATTTCAAAATGAAGGTTTATAATTCTAGATGATATAGCATTCTTGTCAACCCTACCTACTCCATTGGACGAGCAACAGGTAAGCCCAAAATTTAGAAAACAATCCTTGTGACAGTAGTCGATTTGCATTACAAATAATGTATGTAACTACTATTTCCATTAATTATATGAATATATAAGGCCGGTTAATCTTAAAAGATAATTACAAATTTTCATATACCTAACCAAATTTGAAGAATTTTTTAATGATGTTATCATTTTTTTATTTCATTTTCTTTAGCATATTAAATAAAATTTAATACTTTTCAGCCTATTTAGTGAAAACCTCAGTATATTAATGCGTAATCTTCAACTAATGAAATCAATTTTTACCGGTTTCTAATACTTTTGGGAACTAGTTACATAGGAGATAGTTTGAAATATTATTTTTCAATTAGTTTAATGGGATTAATTAAAAAAATTAATTAATTAATTCATTTATTTATTAATAAATTGAAGAACTTATAATATATCTAAAAAATTTGTTTTTCAAAAGTATATACAATATATTAAAGCAACAATATATTAATTTAAATTCATTTCATAGGTATTAAACATTTTCTTCCTAATACTAATGATAATACAAGTCTATTAATTCGACAAGGGAACAATTTAATTTTTTTTTTATTGTAACAAATAATAACACTAAATGTAATCAGAGTTATTTTGGCAGAATTTCATAGGAAGACATGCACCTTGGTACCACGACACACTTTGAATAAATTCCAACAGATCCTTACCAATTCCAATACCAACGTTTCTAAAAATATGGTCTGTTCAAAATAATTACACACAAACACACACACACACACACACACACACACACACACACAATATATATATGCACACTAGCATCTGTAATTTAAAAATTTAAAACCGAATGCTGTAATTAAGCTTCTTTCTATGCATAAAATTGGTTAGGTACGTTAATTGCTGAAACGATCTAAGGGGGAAGGGGAAGAGAGACAGCAATTTAATATATCAATTTCTTAGTTAATAATAGCGTTACGGAAAAAGAAATGTATGTAAAATACACCTAGCTCTCCCCTGACCGGAAAGGCTGAGTTGTTAAAATTAGTTCAAATTACGGATGCTTGAGCGCTCTACTACCGTTTAGACACACACACACACACACACACACACACACACACACATTTATTAATAAAAATAGTATAAAAATTGCTCCTTTCTTAAAAAGCTTTCTTACTTAGTTAATGAATAGAAAATCATATCATAAAAATGGAAAGAAAAAAAAGGAAGAAAGTCTGTGGTTAATTGAATGAATTTCTATATTAGGTGTGTTCAACATATTAACATTCTACAAGCTCAAAAGTGTTTAATACATTTATATTACTGAACTGCCATACAGCACTGATTATAAATATTTGTGATTTTACTTGTAAATATTACATGTATTTAATTACATAAATACAGTTACAGATGTAAAAATATATACAATTGTATAAACAGTTTCTTTTTCAATTATTATGACCTATATTTATTTCTTGTAAAGTAGAAAGTGTGTTGGGCATTGGTCAGTTTCTCCTAGATCAAGTTGTGATCAATTTGTCTAAATCCAAGAATGACACCTTCTCTCTCTAATAAATTTTTTGCATTTAGGTTCTGCCATTTACTAAGAATCGGTTAATATATTGATCAATATGGAATTAAAATAGAAAAATATCTTTGAATATCTATCATGCAGTTGAGCAATAATTTGGATTAAAAATAAATTAATTGTAAATGAAAAACAAGATGTGTCTTCCCCACAATTATTTTATTTTTCTGCTGTCATTGTTTAAGCCCGAAGGAAGCTCTTCAACATTGATATTATTTACATACAGTGTAGGCTTCTACCTCTTGTAGTAGGGAATATAAGACTACACCCTATGCAAGTAACCTAATAATAACAATAAAGTAATTGAGATGAAGACACATCTTTTTTTATTTTCTCATTTTAGATTTCCATATTAAAATAAAATAACAAGACGTGCCTTCCTCACAGTTATATTTTTCTCTCTAAAATTTCATCTCCTTGTTCCTCAGGAGCTTTCCACAATTGACGTTACTTGCACAGGGTATAGGCTCTTACTTCCTCCTAAAAGCTAGTAAGAGACTATACCCTGTGTAAATAAATTCAATGGTGAAGATAGCCCATTAGGGCTCCAGAAGTTACAGTCCTGGTTACAGCAGAAAAATTAAGTAATTGTGAGTGAGATACATCTTGTTATTCTACTCTAATATAGAAACCCACAATCCGGTAAACCTTTGTAAATGGAGACAATTTAATATTTGTTAATTTACAAATAGTTATGAATTATAAATCTTAAATGAACTGTAGCTAAACTAAAAAGAAAGGTCTGATGATTTACCTTTGAAGTGCCTCTTTCCTTGCTACAATTTTGTTTTAATTCTCCTCGTAACATTCTGAATGTATATGTATAAATCAATGACCTCTCTCTCTGCTTAAGTTACTTTAAAATAAACATATCAATTATTATGAGGTGAATTATTATAAAAGTTATTTATTATTTCTCTTCCATGCAACCTACTTATGGTCATGATGGAGGACTATCTACAGTTAGTTAGCCCATTTTAAATGCCTATGGCTTGCCAGGGTTTTATTTTCTAAGCCAACCTAGAAGAGGAATCAAACCTGTATCATTAGATTTCAGAGATCTAAACTGAACCTGGTGTTGGCAGGTTTTCTATACTTATATTACTTGCTTTTATACAAACTTTTGAAAGATAATTGTATCAGATGCAAAACTACCAAGGGATACCAAGTTTTTTCTCTAAAATGATGATATATTAAATTGACAAATAAGAGTTAATGGGGAAATTTATTNAATGTCCGAAAGCGCTCGCCAACAGAAGATGGTTTGCAGAAACCAATGAAGACGGATAATAGAAGGTATGATAGTTCTATATTCATTGGTGGTGGAAATAACCTTTTAGATTATTTACGTTATTCATTAATCACAGTTAAGTTGGGAACAGCTTAGTAAGCAATGGCTGTGACCACCCTACTGTACTACCCTTCACTGGGGGTAGTTGCAGGTCTACACCACACTCTGACAAAACGTTTCTTTCACTATCCCGGCTCACTAATCCCCCGAGATAAGGGTCGGAGCCCTGTGAAGAACCACTGATCCCCGCTTATCCGGGTCCGGGGAACTGTCCCTCTCCCGCGACGTTAAAGCAAACAGACCGTGGCCCGCCAACCCCTAAGCCGATGGGTTTTATAACCTCCCCCTACCCCTCAGCTGAAAGGTAATATAACCCCTGCGCCGTTAGTATCAATTACTTTAATGGTGGTATCCGAAACCGAGCCTTCCCCTCCCCTGTATCTCCCGTAGTTACCATTCCTTATTATTTAACACCTCTTGCCTTTTGCTCTCTTGTTACGCTTTTACCCCCAAAAATAATTCTTCTGTTTTTACATATTTTATTTTGAAATTCTTCGACAGCTCACATAATTCATGTAACGAGTTTGTAAGTTTTGGATTACCGAAGGACTAAGGATATTCTTCTCATCTCCGATATCAAATACATCATATTACTGAGTTAATAGAATTTTTATTAAATAAATTTAAACATATTTCATTTCACACAAATTTTACCTTTTGTGTTGTTGCATAGTTCAAGAAGTGAGAAATTACAAATATGTGACTACATAAATACTGTGTTAGAACTTGTCTTTGAAAAAATCTAGAGTGTTCTACTTTTAGCTAATTCAAATATTGTGATTGTAAATTTAAATTCAACTAATTCAACTTTAAATTGTAAATTTTAACTGAGCGTAAAAATAGTTAAAAATTCTACCTTAACTTTTAAGTCACTAAACCTATTTTACGTTCGTTTTGTTTCATAGTGATAAATACATTTTTTTTTTCATTAGAGATACGATATTTAAATCATAGCCAAACAATTGAGTAATTTCAAACCAGAAATGCAAGGGAGTTAGAATTTAAAAAATCTTACTACCTCACCCGGGACTCGAACTCGGGTCTCCGGCTTTATGGCCATGTATGCTGACCACTTCACTACCGAGGCAGGCTAGATAATCTCTTCAGCTTCTAAACCCCCAAGTAGAAAGAATATATCGTCTTATGTTTGAAGGAGCTGTCATTGTCAAGCTATTTGTTGGACTCTCATTTTTTTGCTATATTTATTTTTTTAATAATGATGTTAGTTGTGGGATATAAACTCCATGGAATATAAATATAAATGGAATATAAATATCAATCGAATTAAATATCACAACTAAAATCATTTAAAAATGAGTAATTTGAATTTGTTGTTTAAGCCCTCTTCAACTGAAATTATCAATTTATTAGTTTTCAAGGAATATGGTGCTAATGTATTCACTAATTGCACATTTTTAGATATAAAATCTATTTAAACATTAATCCATTATATGATCAATCTAAGTAAATTTTCTAAGTTAATATTTAAAATATATTATATTATAGATGATTATATTTATTATCTAAGCTAATAATATAACAAACTTACGATTCATGCACAGAACCAAACAGTCAGATCTTACTCATAAACAAATATTAAACCGCATAGACGTACGAAAAAGAGGAGAGACAACTGCTAGCACCGGGATTCTAACAAAATGTATACAATGAGAACATACACAAACAAACTGAAACACTAGACAATAAAGAAACAAACGCGTACAAATAAAGGCACAAAAGAACACAACACTTCAAAAACATACGTAGAACACTTTGTGAAACAAACCTAACACTGAACAAAGCAGACAAAGGTAACGTGACGATTATCATCTGCTCGCAAAATTACAACAAAACGCAACAAATATCAGACAAAACGAACTGTACAGAACACAAAACCTGTCCTACGGATACACACTAACGAGGAAAAACATGAAATACAAAGCGATTCCAAAAGATACTTGAAGAGCCACAACTACACAATACAGGTTAATCACAAAACAATGGGCATTGCAATCACAGAACAGAAAAGGATCATATTTTATGATTTAATATACTTATACTCCTTACAGACAACACTGCTTTGCTAAAAAAAAAAAAAAAAAAGAACAAACACATTTATAACATGGGCAGTACATTGACAAAATTCTGGAAATAACTTCCACTAGTCTAAAACTTCTTACTCAAAAATAAATCATTAGAAACAAACAGACGTAGTCGGAATAAAAATCTCAACATCTGCCATTCCATTCCATTATGGAAACATTTATACAGCAAATAGCGTCCCAACGCAATAAGATCATCTGGAAAATGTACAAAATATAACACTACTAGAGATATGTAGACGACGTATTTTCCATTCTATCGCATGACAACGGAGATGAGATACCCACAGACCTTAATAGCTTAAATCCTAGCAACGCATAGACAATAGAAAACAAGACAATAAATAACCTGGATGTCACAATTGCAAGAATGGACGACTGAGTGATCTACGGAATGCACCGTAAACCAACTTCGACCGAAACAACCATAAATTGCCTCATCAAATCACAATATTAACTCTCAAAGTTTAGACACCTTATACGGAAACAGGAAACCTCTTACTCCTGGGTAACTACGAGAAAGAACCAAAGACTAGGTACATGGTCACATACACACAACAGGGACAACCGAAACACAATATACAAAATACTTATTGAATACAACAATGAAACACACAAAACGAACAAACACAACAAAGATTAACAATAACTTTCACAGTTGAGCGTACAAACTATGAAACTTATTTAGGTGAGCCCTTAAATTTGCTAACGAAGGAATACCAGCAACACTAAAGACAGACACACTGAAACAGAACCTATACATAAAGCAATATAAGACTGAAACATAAAATTCAAATTACATAGGACACACAGGACGAAAACTCAGAACCAGATACGAAGAACTAAAACGGTCATACAAACTGAGAAATGTTGGTGAATTGCGCAACAAAAATGACAGATGATGGACTAGAAAACATGAAAATATGTCAAAATAAATACAACAGTTAACGAACAACTTATCACACACTCAGGCAATATATTTAGACGAATACTCTTACAGATAAAGAAACAGAAACGAGCTGCGGACAAGTCCACTGAGAATCCCACAAAACGTTCTGAGGCAGAACTACCCTTAAAACCTGACATTACCAATCGCATTGATACAAACATACCTGAATAATGAAATTACTATGTCCATCCACATAATAACTATTCGCATTAACAATTCATTATTCCTCTTCATGACCTATTGTTAAGAAATTCTTCTTCTTGAAAATATCTTCCCGCTTCTAAAAATATCTCCCTGGAGTTTATGACCAAAGGTTGACAATAAATACATTCATAACACTTGATCACAATACAACGAAGATAAACGAGGAAAACAATATGTCAAGAAACCCGCTTCCCGACAAACCTAACGCCAAACCCACAGGCCTGAGAAAGTGTGTATGTGACTATATTCGGCCCGAGGATGGCCGACCACTACCGAGAGCGCTCGCCATTAGGACGCGGAGTACAGCCAAAGACAACAGGTTCATATAGGTATATTGATATACCTTCTTTCATATAGGTATATTGGTTAATCTTTCCAACCAATGATTTTTGGAGAGTTTCCTTAATTAGTAGTTCTTTCATTGTATGTTACTATTATATGTTGTTATATATTAATGCAATAACATTTATACTTAACATTAACAATATTAGATGTTCACGTAGGCTTCGTCGGTCGTCAGATGTAATTACCATTTCATCTTCCGGGTTGGACCGAGTCAAATTGTTCTTATTTGCCGAGCTTTCGCACATCATGTGATGGCTTCTTCAGGGCTGAAAAGAGAATG
>KZ810766.1:8564-18671 GCA_000696205.2 Oncopeltus fasciatus | reverse complement strand
ATATATATATATATATATATATATATATATATATATATATATATGCATGTACATACTATGTGCAACTTCTTAAATTGACTTCATAGGCCTAAGGATACTTGGACTAAAGGCCTAACCAGACCCTCAGAGATTTAGACTTGCCTTTCATACTCACATTTGGAAATTGATCGCGAGGAGTATTTCTAGAAAAAGGCTGATCGACCTGCTCCCCTCCCCCTTCAACTAGGGTGGATCTGTGATTTCTGTACGGGTTTACTGTATTTAATGGGTCATCTTTTTAGACATAAAATAATCTCAGTCCTATGAGCTTTCTCTTTTTTCATATCAGCCACCAGCCAACGCTAGTAGTCGCCTTCTCCCCCTATATGTATTTGAAATTAATGCAAGGTAAAGTATTAAGTATGATAGATTTCATTTTCTTAATTCTTAAAATAAAATGAGCTCTATTAAAAAAAAATATTGATTGAGACCAGATAAAGAAGTATTTTTTATTACATATTAACTGTTGTTTTATTAGTACTCTCCTGACATTGCTGCGAATATTGAGACAAAAATATTTAGAAATTACTTTTTAGTCTTAAATGGTTTTCCAGTTCTTTGTTGGAATTTAGGACAAAGCGATAATGGCTTTGAAAACAATTATTTCAAAATAAACTCATGAATTTCAAAAAAAAAAATAACATTTAATTACCACTCAACGATAACAAGATATATAAATTCAAAGGGATCAATAGCCTCTTTGAAATAGAAAATTAAATTATAATTAACACAAAATATACTGTTTGTGAATTATAAACGAAAAGAAATTACTCGACAGTATATAAGATACCATATGGGGCATTTTTGCATTGACTAAAGGCAGCTCGTTGCTTTAATATGGACGATCCCACAATTTGTAAACAGAAATTAAAGAGTACTAACAACATTCTTATTCTACGTTTAAAAATAAAATGATGGACATGCTGTTCTCTCTCTCTCTCACTCTCTCACGCACACACACACTTTCTTTCTCTCCCTAGTACTTTAGAACTATGGTTTCCTAAGATTCCCCCATGCATGCATTGTACAATAATTACCAGTTTTCACCGAACAAAGCACGTAAAAACCAATTTTGGCCAAAGTTACCTGTCATTCCACTAAATCTGCCATAAGAATGCCGCGGGTCACTCACTACCCCTAAGAAGACTAAGGTACTATACGTTTCATGGATTCCCCCCCCCTGGCATGCATGTTACAACCATTACCACTTTTAACTGAAACACAGAAATACTGAATTTGCCCAAAGGCACCCGTCACTCCACTAAATCTGCCATGAGAATGCAGCGGGTCACTCACTGCCCCCAAGAAGACTAAGGGAATCACTCCAGTAATAGTACTGCTATAGACTAGTATAGACTTTCCTTAGATTCCTCCCCTAGAAGGCTACAGTCAGAACCACAAGAAACAGTAGATTCGGCCAAAGAGGGCAGTCACTCCGTTAATTCTGGCATGAGAACACCGCCCCTCGACTCAGCCAGAAATGACCTCTTTCAACATCCAGCTCATTAGAAGCAAGTCATTATCTAAACTTCGTCTTCATCCCTCCTAACAATCTTCCCAACTTTCTAACAATCCCTTGCTTGCGTCGAGACTTAAATAGCCAGTTTAGTCTCTCCATTTCCTCTTTACGACTTAATTATCTGCCTTCATGGTGGGAATTTCTTACAAATGATCAATTACCTTGATTTTGAGAAATCCTTTTGATGAATGAAGTGAAGAGGACTAAAATAATAAATTCATATCTGGAAATTTAATTTAACAGTTCTAATCAACAAAACAAATATTGAAAACCAAGAATCTTCGTCAACTAACTATGCTAAGTTCATTCAAAATACTAATTTCAAATTATTTTGATGCATTTAATTCATTTGAAGGATATAGTGAATGAAGAAGGCTTTTATAATCAGAGACTCTGTTAATCTCTATTGCTCCTATGACTTAGTTAAATATTTTTTTTTTTTATCTTTGAAATAATAATTAGATTAAATGTCAACCTCAAAGGAACTTGTCACTTATCACTTCACTGTTCCCGGCAGTGCAAAGTCTACAACCAACCGAAGGCTCTGAAACGCACAATCTGACACAAAATCTGCCACTGACTAACACTAACTTAACACTGACTCAGGGGGCCGCTGGCGAGTTGCTTTTATAACTTCGTGGAAGGGCTCAGGCAGGCCTGGAAGAATCTAATAGCTATTTCCGCACTAATCTCATTCCCTTTTTAGAAACAAGATAGCAGGTGGCATCCTTCAATTGGCCACTTCCCGTAAAAGCCTGGCTCCCCTCGTTCTTCTGTAATCATGCTTCCCTAATATTTTATACAATATATACGCATATATGTTTATAAGCGATCCTGCGTACACAAATTAGTGTATTTTTTGTGTTTAGTAACATTTTTACGGTACACATTCAAGTGCAAAGTTTAGCAGCTTCCACCACTCCTCCATCCCGAACATTCCAGTCCGCTTGTGTACACTTGCTTGATGAAACAAGTCTCGTGAGAAATCTGCGAAGTTCAAGCAGCCCTTGCGTGAAGGACTTTCCTCCCCTCAGAATGAAGCACTGCCTCACAATCCTCCCCTTGCCCCATCGATACTCCCCCAGTGAACTGTCCTCGTTAAGAAGATCCCCTCATTACACTGACTCCCTTCCCCTATATTCCAGGACTCCTAGCAGCCATCCCCTATACCTTCCTATAGCCATCTTAACAAGACTGCCTAAGCTATCCTGGCCCTCGTTAATGTCTAACCTCACTCCTTTTTCAGCCTTCACTTACTAGAGACTAATCGGACTTAAACTGAGTTAGCAGAATAAAATCGTTCTGAGGCTATTGGCATAAAATTCAAATACTAAATACAAGAAATGCAAAGGGAGCCAAAAAAAAAATAAAAATCTTGCTACCTCAGCTGGGGATCGAATCCGGGTCTTCTACTTATTGGGCAGGTATGCTATCCTACAACACCCGGAGAGACCCGGGTTCAATTCCTGAGGTACTTTGATTTTATTTCAGGCACCCTCTGCATTTCTTTTAGATATTTTAATGTGGGATTACGTACTGTAATTATTTCATTATTTACAAATATAAATAGATTTTAGAAAGAAAATAATTTCAGGTTGGTAGTTTACAAAAATATCACCCATAAATAATGTCAGTAAATTTGTTAATTTTTAAAATGAAAAGAAATGTAAGTAATTAAAACATAATTTTTGACTGCTATTCATTTCTTCTAAAATTTATTTTTATCAATAAGGGGATGGAGGAGTTTAGGGTTGAACAAAATTTTATAAAAACCATTTATATCTGCATTACACTTATTGTTAGGAAAAATTGTATAAAGCTTGAAAGTTGCAAAATGTTATCGAGAAAGAAAAAATTAAAATTGTAATTTATCTTCAATAGAAAGATAAAAATTTGTAACCTAAACATTGTAACCTAAACTTTAACAATCAATTAGTGTGGGATATCAGCTGGGAAGTAAGGTCTGCACACAAAACCTGCATTGTACTGGATAGCAGTCCAGAAACCTACGGTCGACCATGTAAATGGAATATTACATTCTGTATTGTGTTGGAACACAAGTGTGTGCAAACTCTACCGTGTAATGGCCCCGCATTGCAGCCTTGTGAATGGCTAATCGGAACGATCGATTCCTCTTGATTGAAATTAAAAATACATGTCCTCCCAACATGTAGTCGCTAAATAAAACAAACTGACCACACATCTCTAATATGTAGAAACTTATAAAGCAATCATGTCCAATAATCAAATTAATTTTGATTTACTTATCACCATAATATTACAGAATACGAAGAATTTTTAATTTTTTCATTAACTTCAATTCCAAGTAATCATTGATCAAATAAACTTTTCATATAACTTGGAAATGTCAAAATTGTAATTAAACAAGACTCAGAAACTGTAATTTATCTCTCTTTTCTCTCCCTTATGATATAGTTTTAAAATACTTAAAAATCTTTGACTTTTAGCGAACAAAATATTTCTTATGTAGTTATCATTAAGCAATAAACTACAGTGAAATATCCGTAGAAGATTGCAATATGAATGATAATTAATTAATTAAGCAATATTATATTCAATTATAGTTCTATAAAATTTTTCGTAATGACTTAAGTGAAAGTAACGAGAATATTATAAGCAACCATGTTAAATATTTTTATAATTAGAGATTATCTCTCTCTTAGAGTATTATCATGTATGAACCCAAAAATTTGTTATATTTGTAATTTTTCGATTTTATAAAAATACAAAAATTTTTGTATTTATAGATTTTTATTAAAATNATATTTTTTGGATTTAATTATTTCTGTGCGTTAATTAATTCTTCACTAGTCACCCATCTAATGTATATACTGATTATTGGGCAAAGACTTTTTTATTCAAGAATATAATTCAGTAGTAATATAATATTATTTATTTTATAGCGCTCAATAAATACATTGGACGACATTAACTCTGAGAAATAGCGTTGTGTTTGATTCATATTTTTTGGATTTAATTATTTCTGTGCGTTAATTAATTCTTCACTAGTTACCCATCTAATGTATATACTGATTATTGGGCAAAGACTTTTTTATTCAAGAATATAATTCAGTAGTAATATAATATTATTTATTTTATAGCGCTCAATAAATACATTGGACGAAATTGAATTGTATTGATCTTTACCTTATTATATCAGCGAACCGAATTAAGGTCTGAACGCTATATGTTTGCCGAAGAACTCCTCAAACATGTAGAGGGTATATGCAAATATTATCATATAATCATTGCAGATGTAATATATATACTTGAGAAGCTTCGTGAAGTGTTTCACCTACTCCTAATATCTTAGCATTTTTCTTTTTATAATGGCAATTTTCAAAAGCAGGTTATTATGAAATGATAAAAAAATATTTAAAATTTATTTTAGACAACTTTTAGACCTGTGTCACTCCGGTCGGATTTTAAGGTCCATCGTTTTTTGATTTAAATAAAAAAAATTATAGAAACAAATATTCTTTTCTATGTAGGTCACAATCTTGACCGAACACCAGAAAATTCTCAATAACCTCCACGGTAAAAAAAACTCTTCATTTAAATTATAATTTTCTTCATTCACATCCAATTTTTTTAAATATTTTTATATACTAGCAAACTCTAAATTAAATTTAATGACTGCTCGACAAGTCGAAATATATTCTATTAAAGTTTCTCCTCACTTTTGAATCTATATAATTTAAATTAATCACAATATCCAGTTTGTAGGAACGTTATTCATTATTCATCCATTCATGAACTTAGGAAGAGACAAGTCCTCAGCTTCATCCAGTCCTTTCTCATTTTCTAAAGACATAGGTATATGTAACTGTCCTTCAAGGATTATTCGGAACTGTTTCCAGTCCATTATTCTACCTTTTGAAGATGAGGATGGTTTTTTAGATTTATACAGAGTGTAAGACTGAGCATGGTCTCAGGATAGGTGGGACAGCAACAACACTAAATGAGAAGTCTCCAAGATCTTTAAATTTGAGTAAGTCCTTTCTTTGTCCGGTTGCTTTTGGAGGGGAATTAGAGCCAGAAAGAGAATATGGTCGGTGAGATATAATCCAAGGAAAGCTGGTAACTGCCATCAGAGACAAAACCTGAAGCCTACTAAACGAGCTAGAAGTATTCCAGTCACAACCTACGAGGAATCAAGTGTCTTGAAGAAATCTACAAGTGAGAGTGGCTGATCGGACAATAAATGGTTCAAGTAAAGCAGTGCAATTCTAATTGGATGTTGTTGGATACGTGGTGTGTCTTAGTGTTCATTTCACCAATATCTTTTAATTGCAATGCTTGGAATATAAAGCTTTGAAGTGACAGCCAGGTGTGTTTCACTCATTAACGCCGCATCAATCAATTAGTGATGAAAAAATATATCAAGTTCTGCATTTCTGTGAAGTCGAATCCCATCAATATTGCTCTATCCCACCAATGATGACAGGAAACCTACCGTTAGAGAACCGCTTGTGTTTGAAGGACTGAACTGCCTGAATTCAGAGACCAAAACGATGCTGAAAGAGGGAGTTTAATCATTGATAATATGTTATAGAGGAAGGTTAACACTAGTGCTTTCATTCCCCGAACCATTTGAAGGCAGGATGAATGGTGGAACTTAAGTAACCCGCTGACTAGGCACCTGATGACTAGGTGATCCCGGCAGGAATGAAGAGGTGGGCGGTCGAAGGTCTCCTCTGATCACCAGCACTGTTCTGGAGTTGCGAGAAGGCCTTTTGCCAGAAAAACTGATTCCTAAGCTCTTTTGTGTCACAACGCTGGCGAAGGCCGGAGTTTTCGAAGGTAGCCGGTTTAATTTGGGTCTTTTTTAAAGCTCAAGTTACGGTGTACTTGCAGTATTCATTAATGAGGTTGGAATGAAGAGTTTTTGACCGTAGACTACTACTAGTAGAAAATTTTTGGGGGTTCGGTCAAGGTTGATCTAAAAAAACATAATTAAAAAAAAAGTGTATTTATTATTATCTGCCGACGTGATGATGATAGCTCTTACAATGTAAGCCGATACGTCGGCATAAAATTAAAATACATTTTTTTCTAAATTGTATTTTTTTGGATCTACTTTGACTGAACCCCAAAAAATCTTCCACTACTAATGAGGATGCATTCCTGAAATCTAGTCTATTCTAAAATTTGTCAAAAAAAAAAAAAAAATCCTCTGCTATTCGAACAGTTTGGCACAATTTTTGTTACTGTGGTAAAATCAATAAAAAACATACCAAGAGGTGGTTTGTCTCGAGAGTAGTAGTATTTTATTTTTGGGTAGTTTAGAAAATGGAAATTGTCTTTACAATTTAAAAAAACTCCGACAAATTTTCTACAGTACTCAGGGCCAGTCGAGTGAACCATGATACCATTATGTCTAGTTTTTTTTTTTTATTGAAAGAATTCTTTCCTCACCAGCTTTCTCCAAGAAACTAAAAAATGCAAGAAATCTAATGCAACTTAATATTTATAAGAAACGAGAGAAATGAGATAGGTATTATTTATTTTAAACCCCAATGTTAAGGTTACAACCGCTAGTATTTTGGGACGTTTCACATTTAAGGTTATATTACTAAGGAGACAAAGCCTGTTTTCGATGCTAATCAGAAGGAATAAGAATATTATCTCTTTCTTAGGGGTTAATTTCATTACAAAAACGATGTGTCGACTTCCTGAAGCCATTTACGTCCAGTTACAAGCTCCTGAAAGTATTTTTATCTATTAAATATACTAAATTCACTGAAATATAAAAGCAGCTCCCAATCAGCAAAATATTTTCATCCATTAAATGGACTAAATTCCCTTAAAAATAAAAATAAAAAACTGACACAAAAACTGAAAAAGGCCAAGGATATAAAAAACAAAAAAAAAACGTAATAAAACTAAGAAAAATAAATTAAACCAAAAAATGTAGGAGTAATGTATTGCGGTTAGCTCTACCGATCAAATTTACGTGGTTTTATACATGTAGATAAATATATATTATATTGTGCGCGCTCAAGCGTTGTATACTAAAATCGACATTATAGCTTCGTTTTGCATACCGGTGATGACATAATGGCTTGAAACGGGCGTAGAGGAGGGTAAGTCCTTTCTTTGTCCGGTTGCTTTTGGAGGGGAATTAGAGCCAGAAAGAGAATATGGTCGGTGAGATATAATCCAAGGAAAGCTGGTAACTGCCATCAGAGACAAAACCTGAAGCCTACTAAACGAGCTAGAAGTATTCCAGTCACAACCTACGAGGAATCAAGTGTCTTGAAGAAATCTACAAGTGAGAGTGGCTGATCGGACAATAAATGGTTCAAGTAAAGCAGTGCAATTCTAATTGGATGTTGTTGGATACGTGGTGTGTCTTAGTGTTCATTTCACCAATATCTTTTAATTGCAATGCTTGGAATATAAAGCTTTGAAGTGACAGCCAGGTGTGTTTCACTCATTAACGCCGCATCAATCAATTAGTGATGAAAAAATATATCAAGTTCTGCATTTCTGTGAAGTCGAATCCCATCAATATTGCTCTATCCCACCAATGATGACAGGAAACCTACCGTTAGAGAACCGCTTGTGTTTGAAGGACTGAACTGCCTGAATTCAGAGACCAAAACGATGCTGAAAGAGGGAGTTTAATCATTGATAATATGTTATAGAGGAAGGTTAACACTAGTGCTTTCATTCCCCGAACCATTTGAAGGCAGGATGAATGGTGGAACTTAAGTAACCCGCTGACTAGGCACCTGATGACTAGGTGATCCCGGCAGGAATGAAGAGGTGGGCGGTCGAAGGTCTCCTCTGATCACCAGCACTGTTCTGGAGTTGCGAGAAGGCCTTTTGCCAGAAAAACTGATTCCTAAGCTCTTTTGTGTCACAACGCTGGCGAAGGCCGGAGTTTTCGAAGGTAGCCGGTTTAATTTGGGTCTTTTTTAAAGCTCAAGTTACGGTGTACTTGCAGTATTCATTAATGAGGTTGGAATGAAGAGTTTTTGACCGTAGACTACTACTAGTAGAAAATTTTTGGGGGTTCGGTCAAGGTTGATCTAAAAAAACATAATTAAAAAAAAAGTGTATTTATTATTATCTGCCGACGTGATGATGATAGCTCTTACAATGTAAGCCGATACGTCGGCATAAAATTAAAATACATTTTTTTCTAAATTGTATTTTTTTGGATCTACTTTGACTGAACCCCAAAAAATCTTCCACTACTAATGAGGATGCATTCCTGAAATCTAGTCTATTCTAAAATTTGTCAAAAAAAAAAAAAAAAATCCTCTGCTATTCGAACAGTTTGGCACAATTTTTGTTACTGTGGTAAAATCAATAAAAAACATACCAAGAGGTGGTTTGTCTCGAGAGTAGTAGTATTTTATTTTTGGGTAGTTTAGAAAATGGAAATTGTCTTTACAATTTAAAAAAACTCCGACAAATTTTCTACAGTACTCAGGGCCAGTCGAGTGAACCATGATACCATTATGTCTAGTTTTTTTTTTTTATTGAAAGAATTCTTTCCTCACCAGCTTTCTCCAAGAAACTAAAAAATGCAAGAAATCTAATGCAACTTAATATTTATAAGAAACGAGAGAAATGAGATAGGTATTATTTATTTTAAACCCCAATGTTAAGGTTACAACCGCTAGTATTTTGGGACGTTTCACATTTAAGGTTATATTACTAAGGAGACAAAGCCTGTTTTCGATGCTAATCAGAAGGAATAAGAATATTATCTCTTTCTTAGGGGTTAATTTCATTACAAAAACGATGTGTCGACTTCCTGAAGCCATTTACGTCCAGTTACAAGCTCCTGAAAGTATTTTTATCTATTAAATATACTAAATTCACTGAAATATAAAAGCAGCTCCCAATCAGCAAAATATTTTCATCCATTAAATGGACTAAATTCCCTTAAAAATAAAAATAAAAAACTGACACAAAAACTGAAAAAGGCCAAGGATATAAAAAACAAAAAAAAAACGTAATAAAACTAAGAAAAATAAATTAAACCAAAAAATGTAGGAGTAATGTATTGCGGTTAGCTCTACCGATCAAATTTACGTGGTTTTATACATGTAGATAAATATATATTATATTGTGCGCGCTCAAGCGTTGTATACTAAAATCGACATTATAGCTTCGTTTTGCATACCGGTGATGACATAATGGCTTGAAACGGGCGTAGAGGAGGGTAAGTCCTTTCTTTGTCCGGTTGCTTTTGGAGGGGAATTAGAGCCAGAAAGAGAATATGGTCGGTGAGATATAATCCAAGGAAAGCTGGTAACTGCCATCAGAGACAAAACCTGAAGCCTACTAAACGAGCTAGAAGTATTCCAGTCACAACCTACGAGGAATCAAGTGTCTTGAAGAAATCTACAAGTGAGAGTGGCTGATCGGACAATAAATGGTTCAAGTAAAGCAGTGCAATTCTAATTGGATGTTGTTGGATACGTGGTGTGTCTTAGTGTTCATTTCACCAATATCTTTTAATTGCAATGCTTGGAATATAAAGCTTTGAAGTGACAGCCAGGTGTGTT
>KZ810763.1:0-15597 GCA_000696205.2 Oncopeltus fasciatus | reverse complement strand
AAAAAAAATGACATACAATATCAATCACATGAGGAGAGAAGGTGACCAATGACACCACTCTCAATTTATTTACAGATTATGTCCCCAGGAGGTCACGGGGCCATCTTCTTTTTAGTCGTCGGGGTGGATCATAGGGGTTGGAGTCCGATGACATGGGCATATGGATTAGGGTGAAATTGGAGTTTACAGTGGAGGAGCGTGATGCGAGTGGAGATGAAGTCTTGGACGAATGGGATATTATATTCTTGATGTAGGGTAGAGTTCGAGACGTAGTATGGAGCATTTGCAATAACTCTTACGATTTTGGATTGGAAGGATTGAATACGTTGAATGTTGGAAGGCTTAGCGGCACCCCGCCGCAAAAAGAGAAAATGTCCCACTCCTACATTTATATTAAAATTCTCCACCCCGTTTTTACCGACAAGTATAAAGGCAGGTTACCTTAAATTAGAGGTAAAACCATTTATTCCAGCACCATTAAGGTGCTTTAACTGTTTTAAATTTGGTCACCCCACAGGTTTATGTGAAGCTACGGAACCTCACTGCAGGAATCGTTCTGCAACTCATCACAATGAGTCAGAATGTACCAATTCTCCTCATTGTATTAACTGCGGATCTGATCATCAGCCACTTAGTATAGCATGCCCTTCTTATTTAAAAGAAAAGAGTATTAAAGAAATACAAGTTAAAAGAAAAATTACTTATTCAGCAGCAAAAAAAGTTTTTCTTGAATTAGCTGCCCCTACTTTTTCAAAATCGTATGCACTACAATGCAACGTAAATCATCCGATTATTGCTTCTTCAAGTAAATCTTCAGTAACTAATAAATGTTCAATTGCAATCCATGACAGCTTTAACACCCGGCCGACTGATAAGACCATTCGGTCCACCCCTACCACCTCCCACCGGGAGCTCCCCTCTCTACCTCCTCCCCCCTCACCATCCCGTCCGCCTCACGGACGGAAGTTTCCTCGGTGACGCACATGAACGCATCACCGAGGGAGGAGGATATCGAGAGTATTTGGGGCCCTAAAGCCCTAGACAGCTCGATTGTCCCCCCGGCACCCTCAACTGGGTCGCCATCCCTAGCCACACAAATGAGTGTGGATCACCTCACCCCCCCGGTGGCACTGGCTACCGGTAAAACCCCCTCCTCCAAATCTCCACCTAACCAGTGAGCTCCAAGAATCAATCCGGTGTAGGTGTGGGGGTATTCGGTGATTCTGGATCAATTATGCTCTCTCTACCTCCCACTGCAAGTATTTTTACAGCCGAACTAGTTGCTATCAGAGAAGCACTAAAAATTCCTCCCCGCCAAAACAGAATTGTAATTTGTACTGACTCGCTTTCATCCCTCCAAAGTCTCAAAAACACATAAACTCCCAAACCTTTAGAAACAAATATTTTACAAAAAATATGGATACTAGCCGAAAATGGTGTCGAGACTAACTTCATCTGGGTTCCCAGTCATCTTGGCATTCATGGAAACGAGCGACCTGACCTTTTAGCCAAGAATGGCGTTTCACAGGTCACTCATCTAAATGACTACACCCAGAGTGATTTCGCATGTTCCCTTAAAATAAATATTTTTGAAAATTGGGACAAAGAATGGAACTCTACAAGAGACAATAAGCTCAGAGCCATAAAGCCCACTGTTAGACCATGGAAAACATCTATTTTGGGAAATCGAAGGGAAGAAGTTGTTTTGGCCAGAATGAGAATCGGTCACACTCGACATACTCACGGATATCTCATGGCACGGGAACCTCCTCCCGAATGTCGTCGTTGTCGAGTCTAAATAACAGTAGCCCATATTCTCACAGTTGCCCTTTATGCGCACTTCACAATTAAGCCTTCCTCTGAGAGCATGCACAAAAGCCTGCAATAATGACCACGGGAGAGATATCAGATTGGTGCCGCTGCGGGTGCCGGTGCTCTTGGGGTTGCCCCTCTTTGGGTTCTCCCTCTGCTCTTCTGCCGTCCCCTTCCCTCCATTACGGTGTAGGAATTGCCATTTCTCACCGGCATTAAGGCAATAATGACCCTGGTGGTTGATTTGCCAAAAAAAAAAAAAAAAAAAATTATTAATCGCTAGTGCACCTCTGGAATGTTTAGCTCATTTAAAAAAATGATTTCTATAGTTTGTAGAAGCTGTTGTGCCCTATAAATTAGAATGAGTGTCGTGCTTATTAGTAAATAAATAAAGTGATTAGAACAAATTGCGCATGAGAAGTTAGTGAAATTTGACAGGGACGCGTCACCATCATCAAATATTATTTTCTGATTAAAGTCGAAATGATTTATGAATAGCCAGCCTCCAGCAAACAGGATAGCTCAGACTTGTTGTTTAGTAATTGCTATGCTATCATTTAAAATTGTTATAAGGAAATGAAAATGATGAATAACTGTTGAAAAATGATATAGCACACCAATAAATAAAAGGGTCTGGGGTTTGAAATAAAGCAATGAGTGGACTGTATGAAAATATAATATGATAGATGAAATTAAACATAAATTAAGTGCATAAAATAAGAAAATAAAAGAAATGAGACAGATAGAGGTTAGTGAAAGATAAAATAAAATGAGGAGTCATTATTAAAATTCTAAACTGAGATGTTGATAAGTTGAGGGCACTGCTGATGTTGCATGATGAATTGATGTTGAGTTACTTCATTGCATGATAAATTAATGTTGAAAGTCCTTGTGTGTGAGGGACGATGAGTTACTAGTCACAGCTTAGTTTAAAATCACTGGCCAGTGGGTGTTAAATGTACTGCGTTCCTCTCCATCTTCTTGTTCTTCTCTCCATCCCGTCTTGCTCAGAGCAGGCCACTTGTTCTTCTACTCGAACATATTTAAGATGAAGAAAAAACTGAGCATGAAAAAAAAGGTGGCTAGCTGGCTGTAGAGAGTAGGATCATAATCTTTTCTTTTCTATGCAAGAGACCTGCAGTTGTGGGGACTCTCCACAGATGGCAGCACAGAGCTCAGGTGGTCAGCTGAAGAGCATCTGGAGGGAAATTTGAAGTTTTCTGAGCACTTGTTTTGCTCGCAAAGCAATGTCACTACATACAAGTGTGAATGACAACTGTGTCCTTATTTCTATAACTATCTGTAGATTCGGTTTTCTTGTAAACAATAATGTCCGACAATGGAAGGAATTACTTCCATCAGGAGCGAGCGGAGAAAATGGGGATCGAAGGAGCAGACCCACCATGCCTCCGGAGGATCTCCAGGGCGGAGACAATGCCAAACCCTGAATAGTGAATAGACACTCAAAACCTTAACAGATTACAAACGGATGCAGTAAAAGAATGTTTTTCTTACCAATCTGAACATTGGTGGAGTACTGTAGAATGCCATTGTCTTCCAAAATCCAATGAGTTTAATCCTTTCAATCCAAAATCCTCAGAGTAATGGCAAATGTTTCTTATACTCTTAGTTAATATCCTGTCTTTTAATAATGCAAGGGCTTCCTATTATGTATGCATCTCTTTCTTTCGCCAAGACTTCAATATCCTTTCAGTCGAAAACCTCATTTTCTACGGCTTCACCCTTTTCCTCAGTCAATGGCTATACCACACAAAGCCATTTGCTCAGGCCCTGTTCTTCTACTTTAATCCTTCCAACACTTCACGCCGACGCAAAAGAGAATGGCCACGGAACTTTCAAATTTCTTATTGCTTACTTTTTTATTCCATAAGTAAATTTACTAATTGTTGTTTGCTCGGAATTGTTTTATTTTCATTGTGAACATCAGATAACCAAAACACGAGTGTGTGGGTGCGCATGATTGTTTAAAAGGACCTGCCCTTCTGGTAATAAATCTTAGCAAGCAGTATTGTAGTATTTAATATAATTGTTTATAGTTTTTTTAAATAATAGTATTTTCTTTATTATTGTTCTCTAAGAGCAGTTAATGTAAGTAGCCCATCTTAGAAACACGGATAAGATAAGATGTAAACTGGGATAAAAGTGGAATTTTGTTAGCGTTCTATTAGTGCCAAGAGAGTGCTCAAGTTATTCTTGTTGGCAAGTTATAATTACTGTCTGAGTAGCCAGGACTTAACAAGCTTAGCTCCGGCTTCGTTGAGCCCAGGGGTGGACAAAGCCAACTTCAATTTCGACATCGATTAAACATAATCATGTCTGGAAATTAACACGATGGAACAAATTCATATAAGCTAATTTATTTATGAAGCATAGCCATTACATTATTGTACTCTTTGACATTGTTGTTTTTCAGAATTTCGTTTTATGCTGGTCCGAATTTCATCTGAATTGATAATTTACAGATTGCGGGGATGTTGAATGAAAAACAATTTTGAGAATGATATTCCTAATCAGAAACCAAGACGGCTCCATACTTACTGACTGGTACACTAAACCTACATACTCCGGATGCCCCCTACATTTTAACTCATTACACCCCTTTCAACAAAATAAATGTTGCAAAAACCTCATTTCCAGAACCCCTAACCTCTCCAATAATATATTCCTCGACAAAAACTTTAAACACATTACAGATTCCTAACCATAATGGCTTTCCTCGACACATAATTTACAGACTCATCAATAAATTTCATGAATCTCCTTCAACTCCCCCCTTCGCTCCTATTCCACCTTGTGACACTCCAATATTCCGTTACCTACCCCATATTCCCACTCTATCAGAAAAAAATCAATAAATCTCTAGTTAATACCTTTCCCGAACTACGCATTAAACTGAAAAATCAAAATCACAAAATTTTCAATTGCTATGTTTGATATTTCTATACCCATAGTTTTTAAAATTGAATAATAAAAATATAAATGTACCGTATGTCAAGTGATTTACAATGTTTTATTAGGAAAGATATGTACCAAAACTGATGTTGACTGATAATTTTTTTTTATGTTTTAATAAAACTTTATTAGTAATTATATTCTACACAGTCTACACTGTCTACAACTTGTAATGTGCTGGTTAATATTAGAAGAATTAATAAGACAATTATTTCTCCAGACTCAGAACAGTTTAGGTTAACATACATATTAAATATTAAATGTATAAGCTCATATTTAACGTATATTATTATNGATAATTTTTTTTTATGTTTTAATAAAACTTTATTAGTAATTATATTCTACATATTTTGTAAAACTCGTAATGTGCAACTTAAAATTTACAATATAATATTATAAAAAAAATATACATAAAATTAAAAAAAAAAAGGATTAGTAATACATAAATATTTCAATTAGCGTGTACTCCTAATTCAATGGAGAAACTGCCCAATGACAGTACTCCTAATTCATTATTTACAAGATGTACCGTTTGTTAATTTTTTTTTCATATTATTTTTATGAAGTGTTGGCAACGAGAAGGGCCATTTTCTATTCAGGCAACGTAGTGGGTTATCAGGATGGGTAATACTAGATAGAGTTTGGGCTAAAGGATTGGGATGCATAGAAAGGTCAGAGTGGAATTTATTAAAACGGGTTGTGAAGGCGTCTTTAATAAAAGGGATTTCCTGGGCATTGTGGAGTAAGGTGTTTGCGACGTAATAGGGTGCATCAACTATGATTCTTAGGATTTTGGATTGGAAGGACTGTATTCTTTGGATGTTGGATGGTTTAGCAGTTTCCCACAGTTCGACTCCATACGTCCTCCAGATGTAAATGGCGAGCTTGTTAACCACAGTTAAACTTTAATTTGAACTACAGTCCGTGATGTCAGACTCTGTCAAATGCTTGCGACACATCGAGAAAGGAACCAAAGGTACTCCTCATTAATATGCTTATTCTCGAATGAGGAAGATATGCAGTCTACGACACAAAACACCTGTTGGAATGTAGAGTTTTTGGCTCTGAAACCAAACTGGTGTTTTGGAAGTATTTGGTGATCATCCAGGATCGGTATTAGAATTTTATGAGGAACCTTCTCAAAGCCCTTTGAAAAGAGGGGAAGCAAGCTTATTGGGCGATAGGAAGAAGGATTACTTGGGGGTTTACCAGGCTTTGGGAAGAGGATTACGTTGGATAACTTCCACAGGAGAGAAAAGTGTGTGGTTCGGAGAAAAGTTTCGTAGAGGAAGGTTACTGCTTTATTGGGAAAGTGGTTTAGAACTTAGGCTGTATGGATGTGTTGTACTTGTAATGGATGTATTGGCAACACATGTATTCGGCCACGAGGATGGACAATGTCCGAAAGCGCTCGGCAACAGAAGATGGTTTGCTGAAACCAATGAAGACGGATAATAGAAGGTATGAGAGTTATATATTTAACATAGAAACATGAAGTATCTGAGATGAGAAAAAATAACTCACTATAATTATTTACAACATTCACATGAAAAATAACGAAGATATTTGAGTCAGTATCTACATTTCATCTATATTAAGAATTCTGATGAAAATTTCTCTCGACTCATATATCCGTTAGCCGTCTTAGGTTATGAATATGCATAGAACAAGTCATTTAATGCGGAAGATTATTTATGTGCAATAAATTTGCATGCACATTTAGATCAGGCAATTTACAATATCATTGCCTTCCTGGCTTATGCTACATGGAGATTNTAATGTCGAGCGTAGGCCAGAATGTGTCGTTTCCCCCGCATTCACAGGGCTTTCGCGTAAGTGCCATCTATCAGCTGTGGGCGGTGCCAACTTCCATCCCACAAACATTCGCGCGCCACCGTCACTTTCATAACTCCACTTCCCGTCCTCCCACTGCCTTCCTAAGAGTGACGAATGAGAGAAACTTAGTCGTTCTCTCTGAGAGGAGAGGGAGTGAGAGAGCTGATGAGGAGGAGTGAGTTGGAATAAACTAGAAGAAAAGGTAAGGGGAGAGCTTGAGAGTATTGAAAAGATACTTCTGCAATGTTAGACTTCAGTACCTCAATAAGAGATTCTAGAATTTTCAATGAAATACAACTAATCATCTTGGCACTGAGGGTTTAATTGACGCCGTGGGCAAGCTTTCCAACACCTCTTTATGATATTCACTGAAATTTTTAAAAAAAAACCCTTACTCATTTATAAAATTTACTTGAATTAAGTTCAGAAACGCAGTAACGCAGTCGAGTATAGGGTCAGTCAGTAGGTAGGACCGGTCAGGATCGTGGCCTCGGGAGTGGTAGTGTGACTTTTGATCATATTATCATCTGTGTGGGAAAAAATAATTTGAGGAAGTCACTGATAAGCATTGCTGTTGAATCCTTTACAACTAAAAGCTACGAAATATCCACCACTCCCAAATCCATATGATTACATATATATTATATATACTAATATATATACAGTACATATTACCCGCTCTACATTGCGCCCTCTACGTGGAAGATGTGGGTTATAATTGTACTTGGTATTGCTCTTAAATGCAATGTACCGAATTTCAAGAAATGCTTCCTTAAAAAACTGTGCTCAGTAAAATTTAGACCGACACACGTAAGAACACTGACATAGAAACATATATAAATCTAATTAACTATTAATTCTGATATCAAGTATCGAGTTCGATCGGAAAAAAAATTGAGGTGGGACCAAACTAAATACATTCATTCTGATTTCTCTAAAACTCCAAAATTTAAATTTCTAATAGAATTTTATAAAAAAGAAATTAGCTGCTCCGATAAAGAGAAAAGCTTTAAAGCTATGCAAAGAAAAATATTTTGAATGAAAACTAGAAGTAACTTTCATGTCTCCTGAGGGTATACTGTTGACATTTATTTGTTAAACAATAAGAAAATTAGAGTTAAAAACACTTATTTCACAGTTAATATACAGTTAATTTTAAAATAATATATTTTAATGCAAAATTTAATAAAAATGTATATGGCACTCTGAAGTAACGTTCTGTAACGAGTAACATTCTTCTATTTATGAAATATACTTGTTTGCTTATTGCCCTAATAAAATGTTTATGGCTCTTTGAATTAATCCTCTTTAATTCCAATTCTAAAATTTATGCCATAATAGTTATATAAAATATTTAATAAAGTAACCCTCTGCAATACTAAATAAGGATAATTAGCATATCTAATCAATAACCAATATAAAATACTAAAGAATATTTCCTATTAATGAATTATTCTTATTCCGGATCATTTTTTCTCAATCTTATTCTTATTATAGTAGTAGAGATTTCTTATTCTTATTTTCTCCACCGAAACTATAATGTTTTAATTCTGAAAGAACTATTTAAAAGAAAATGTTAATCTTTATTAATTCCATTCAGTTAAAAAGTAAATATATTTTTTTATTTGACGTACCTAATTAACTGAATGTATAAAAGAAATATATATAAATCACATTGAAGAGGAAAACTCTTTCCTTTAATGAACCTTTCATTGGCTATACGGGAAAAAAAAGTTAGGCATTTAAGCTTTCGATGCTATCTTTGTTCTAGTTGACAGAGGGTTGTAAGGATCGAAGTCTGACGAATAGAATTGGTCAACGAAGGGTAAAATGGGAGTTGGCTGTGGTAAAGATTGTAGAGTGGATGGGCTTGTTTTGAGCTTGTGGATTAATACATTTTTTTTTTAGAAAAGCTGTTTTTTGGACACATAACATGGAAGATTTGCAATAATTTATTAAGGCATTAGACAGGATTCGTCGGATATTAGAACGCATAGCATCATCTCAGAGTTTGGCCTCATATTTCCAGATCGATTGTAGTGCAGACTCTTGTTTATCGTTTGTTTTCTCTTTAGAGCAGCGAGCGCCTGTAAATCTCTAGAACAAACCGGTAGAGGTGTACAGATACCATTAAGTGCCAACTTTACTGAGAGACTTTTTCCATTCACTGTTGGAAATCAAATTGAACACATTTGGTTCTCCATTTGTTGTAGCGCTGCTGAACTTAGTCAGAAAGATTTTGTGAGATTAAGAAAGCAGTTTTAGAATCAGATGTGAAGAGAGAATCGCTTTTTCAAGCTTGATAGGCATTTTGTATTTTATATAATTAAATCATACAACTTGGCTAATTAAAANTGTGGGTGCGCATGATTGTTTAAAAGGACCTGCCCTTCTGGTAATAAATCTTAGCAAGCAGTATTGTAGTATTTAATATAATTGTTTATAGTTTTTTTAAATAATAGTATTTTCTTTATTATTGTTCTCTAAGAGCAGTTAATGTAAGTAGCCCATCTTAGAAACACGGATAAGATAAGATGTAAACTGGGATAAAAGTGGAATTTTGTTAGCGTTCTATTAGTGCCAAGAGAGTGCTCAAGTTATTCTTGTTGGCAAGTTATATTTACTGTCTGAGTAGCCAGGACTTAACAAGCTTAGCTCCGGCTTCGTTGAGCCCAGCGGTGGACAAAGCCAACTTCAATTTCGACATCGATTAAACATAATCATGTCTGGAAATTAACACGATGGAACAAATTCATATAAGCTAATTTATTTATGAAGCATAGCCATTACATTATTGTACTCTTTGACATTGTTGTTTTTCAGAATTTCGTTTTATGCTGGTCCGAATTTCATCTGAATTGATAATTTACAGATTGCGGGGATGTTGAATGAAAAACAATTTTGAGAATGATATTCCTAATCAGAAACCAAGACGGCTCCATACTTACTGACTGGTACACTAAACCTACATACTCCGGATGCCCCCTACATTTTAACTCATTACACCCCTTTCAACAAAATAAATGTTGCAAAAACCTCATTTCCAGAACCCCTAACCTCTCCAATAATATATTCCTCGACAAAAACTTTAAACACATTACAGATTCCTAACCATAATGGCTTTCCTCGACACATAATTTACAGACTCATCAATAAATTTCATGAATCTCCTTCAACTCCCCCCTTCGCTCCTATTCCACCTTGTGACACTCCAATATTCCGTTACCTACCCCATATTCCCACTCTATCAGAAAAAAATCAATAAATCTCTAGTTAATACCTTTCCCGAACTACGCATTAAACTGAAAAATCAAAATCACAAACTTTCTCAAATTGTTATGGTTGACATTTCCATACCCATAGATTTCAAAATTAAACAATAAAAAATTAATGCATCGTATGTGATTTGCAATGTTTTATTAGGAAATATATGTACCAAAACTGATGTTGACTGATAGTTGTTTTGTTATGTTTTACTAAAACTTTATTTACATTATTATTAATTATTAACTAATAATTATCATTTACTTTATTATAAATTTTATTACGGTGGATAACTACCGCAGGAAAGGAAAGAGTATGATTCGGAGAATGGTGTTGTAGAGGTAGGTGAGGAAAGTTACTGCTTTATTAGGAAAGTGATTTAGAATTTGGGCTGTAATAAGAACGTAGCCGGGAGACTTGCGTTTAGGCAAGCGGGAAAGGATATATTTGACCTCAGAGGGGGTGACGGCTTTAAGAGGTGGAGACAGAGGAAGAGGGGAATCAAGGAATTCTTCTACCTCCGTGCTCTTAGAATGGTTTTCTGGGTCAGGGTGAGGAGTGAAGGTTTGCTGAAGATGACGGCCGAAGACCTCGGCTATGTCTGCATCGGACGCTGCCCAGGTGCCATCATCGCGGCGGAGAGGAGAGGTGGGGGAGTGGTATTTGAGGATTTTTCTGGTGGCAGTCCAGAGGGATTTGTTTTCCGTTGTGAGTGAGGAGAGATGATTGTTGAATTCCTTGTTGTGATAGGATCTGAGTTCCCGTGTCACTAAACGGCTCAGTTTGTTACAAGCTTGGTGGTCGGTTGGGTGTCGTGTACTCTGCCCATCTGGTTCTGGCCCGTCTTTTAGATAGTATAAAAGTCTGTATATGGATGAGAAGAAATTTGATGTTTAAGGGATTGGGATTTAGAGGTTTTTCGGAGGTAGGTTTGGATGCTATCCAGCACGACTGTTGAATAGCAGAGGTGAAGGATTGTACAGCATCGTCAAGGTCTTGCGGGGATTTTAAGGAAATTCTGAGGTCTATAGCGCCTTCAAGGTGGGATTTGAACCTTTCCCAATCAACTTGGCCATTAACCAGTGACGGAGGAGTCAGTTTAATTTGTCTTTGTGTGTATGTACTCCATTGGCATTCGATAGGAGAACTGCGTGAAATTTGCTGGTAAGGGAATTCATGGTTGAGGAACAGAAAAGCGGGCAATAAAGGCTGTGATAAGGTCAATGAGAAAATTCAACATAGACTCCATCATGGATAGGGTTTTAGCGAAACATGTTTTCATTTTATATGATGTTTACTTACTTATTATTCGTATGTTGGTCCATAGTTCTTCACTTCACTTATTTTAACTGTGCACTGTCACTTTGAAATGGCCTGTACCTTGTTTAACAGGTAGTTGATCGCTATATAACTGATAATATTATCATGAATGAGGAGACAACAATTAAGCTGTTTACGCTTTTTTCGTAAGTTGATATTTGAGACCTTTTTGTTCAGATACTGTCTTTCATATGAAGTGAATGGAGATTAATTTCAAGAATAATTGTTTGAAATTACTTCAGTCAAGTCGTTACGCGTATTGATCATAGAGGTCCACTACTTCCACATAGAAGTTAAGCTTTAGATTTTCTGTATCTACAACAGTTATCTTGGAAATAGATAGTTTTGTGTAAAAAGTTTTAAGAAAATGTAATGGTATTGTGGTAGAGTGCTATATGATCTGTTTATCTCATAACTATTATGAAATGTCATTCTTAAAATTGTAAATGTAGGTTCTGTCGATGCAAAGTATTTCAGGAAATATGAATTTCCTCAAACATTGATGGGGTAAAATGAAAGCTTATAACTTGTAGACAGTTACACCTACTGGCCTACAACTACATTGTCTATTGATTAGGCCCACTTAAAAACATATGTTAAAGATTTATTTATTCTCGAACAGCGAGCATTAGAGTTTTTATTTCTCAATTACTAACTGCTATTCACGCTATGACTTAATTTACTTTAATTCGTTGTAGGATCTTGAAACTAGGGGTATTATCTTAATGCTATAAGAAGGGGCTGAAATGTTTCTCAAAGTGATGGGCGGAGAACAGTCGTTAAAACTAAGCAGACTTTAGGGGCTGGCTCTGATTCCTGTCTGCCTAATGTCGAGCGTAGGCCAGAATGTGTCGTTTCCCCCGCATTCACAGGGCTTTCGCGTAAGTGCCATCTATCAGCTGTGGGCGGTGCCAACTTCCATCCCACAAACATTCGCGCGCCACCGTCACTTTCATAACTCCACTTCCCGTCCTCCCACTGCCTTCCTAAGAGTGACGAATGAGAGAAACTTAGTCGTTCTCTCTGAGAGGAGAGGGAGTGAGAGAGCTGATGAGGAGGAGTGAGTTGGAATAAACTAGAAGAAAAGGTAAGGGGAGAGCTTGAGAGTATTGAAAAGATACTTCTGCAATGTTAGACTTCAGTACCTCAATAAGAGATTCTAGAATTTTCAATGAAATACAACTAATCATCTTGGCACTGAGGGTTTAATTGACGCCGTGGGCAAGCTTTCCAACACCTCTTTATGATATTCACTGAAATTTTTAAAAAAAAACCCTTACTCATTTATAAAATTTACTTGAATTAAGTTCAGAAACGCAGTAACGCAGTCGAGTATAGGGTCAGTCAGTAGGTAGGACCGGTCAGGATCGTGGCCTCGGGAGTGGTAGTGTGACTTTTGATCATATTATCATCTGTGTGGGAAAAAATAATTTGAGGAAGTCACTGATAAGCATTGCTGTTGAATCCTTTACAACTAAAAGCTACGAAATATCCACCACTCCCAAATCCATATGATTACATATATATTATATATACTAATATATATACAGTACATATTACCCGCTCTACATTGCGCCCTCTACGTGGAAGATGTGGGTTATAATTGTACTTGGTATTGCTCTTAAATGCAATGTACCGAATTTCAAGAAATGCTTCCTTAAAAAACTGTGCTCAGTAAAATTTAGACCGACACACGTAAGAACACTGACATAGAAACATATATAAATCTAATTAACTATTAATTCTGATATCAAGTATCGAGTTCGATCGGAAAAAAAATTGAGGTGGGACCAAACTAAATACATTCATTCTGATTTCTCTAAAACTCCAAAATTTAAATTTCTAATAGAATTTTATAAAAAAGAAATTAGCTGCTCCGATAAAGAGAAAAGCTTTAAAGCTATGCAAAGAAAAATATTTTGAATGAAAACTAGAAGTAACTTTCATGTCTCCTGAGGGTATACTGTTGACATTTATTTGTTAAACAATAAGAAAATTAGAGTTAAAAACACTTATTTCACAGTTAATATACAGTTAATTTTAAAATAATATATTTTAATGCAAAATTTAATAAAAATGTATATGGCACTCTGAAGTAACGTTCTGTAACGAGTAACATTCTTCTATTTATGAAATATACTTGTTTGCTTATTGCCCTAATAAAATGTTTATGGCTCTTTGAATTAATCCTCTTTAATTCCAATTCTAAAATTTATGCCATAATAGTTATATAAAATATTTAATAAAGTAACCCTCTGCAATACTAAATAAGGATAATTAGCATATCTAATCAATAACCAATATAAAATACTAAAGAATATTTCCTATTAATGAATTATTCTTATTCCGGATCATTTTTTCTCAATCTTATTCTTATTATAGTAGTAGAGATTTCTTATTCTTATTTTCTCCACCGAAACTATAATGTTTTAATTCTGAAAGAACTATTTAAAAGAAAATGTTAATCTTTATTAATTCCATTCAGTTAAAAAGTAAATATATTTTTTTATTTGACGTACCTAATTAACTGAATGTATAAAAGAAATATATATAAATCACATTGAAGAGGAAAACTCTTTCCTTTAATGAACCTTTCATTGGCTATACGGGAAAAAAAAGTTAGGCATTTAAGCTTTCGATGCTATCTTTGTTCTAGTTGACAGAGGGTTGTAAGGATCGAAGTCTGACGAATAGAATTGGTCAACGAAGGGTAAAATGGGAGTTGGCTGTGGTAAAGATTGTAGAGTGGATGGGCTTGTTTTGAGCTTGTGGATTAATACATTTTTTTNCCTAATTAATATCAGATCATTGGATTTTAAAGTTCTGAATAAGGAAATAAGATTCCTTACCCACAGCAGCAACACATCCAATTCCAACTGTTTGGAATGTGGCATTTACAAATAATAAATATTAGTATTTACATAAATAATTCTTTTGCAGCCATTACATTAAAAAAAAAAAAAGCATTTACAAGAGTTTAAGGGAACAAAAGAAAACAACCTAAAATACTGTCATTTTTCTCCTAGTTTCTCCTAAGTTTTGCTCTCTTTAAACTTTTTGATCTAAACTTTTTCGTGATGCAAGCTTTTCTTGCTCATTTTCCAAACGTGCTGAGAGGTTTTTGTGTCCCACTGTCCCTGATTTTGTCGTGTCAAGGATTCATTCAAAATAAAAATCTGTCTCTGTGTCTCGGACATCTTCAGCTATTTTCAATCGTTGTACATTTAATTCTCGACCACTTGTTTTAGCAAGCTTATTTATTACTGCTACGTTTGATCTAGTTTGGGTTGAGGAAGGCTTAAAGATGGCTTGAAGCTTAACTTCAAGAGGGAGGTTATCCGATCACTTCCCAACGAAAGTTTTTTGTGTTAACCAACTCATTCCTTGTCAAGCCTAAGTCTAAACCAAGTGCATCTTTCAGATATGGCAAGGCGAACAGATTACTCCAATCACTTGTGAAGGCGGGTATATGTTATGGCACTGATTCTTTTCATCCTTGTGGTGAGGGGGGGGGGGGATCAATAACAGATGAAGAAGAGGTACAGAAACTATTTTTTCTGTTCATGGTAACTAATGGTTCATGGTGTTTCAGAATTCTGTAACTAGCACTTCAAAGATTTTTTCCCTGAAGTGTTTCCATTTACGCAACCAGGACAAGTCTGATAAGTTATTAAATTCCCCGCACTAGTGTCGAGAGTCTAACCTCCGAGGCAGACGGATATATCGTCTTATGCTCGGAGGAACTGACATTATCAAGCTGTTTAAATGACTCTCGTTATTTACTCTTAAATTTTAATTTTATAAATATTATTTTTTCTGGTATTTAATCCCACGTAAATTTTTAACAATTTTTAGTGCAAGGGGACTAAATGTAGTTTTTGGGTTCAAAATATCGGTAAAATTCGTTCAAATGTTAAACTTATATTTAAAAGTAGTATTATAACAGCGACTTGTTATATATTCCTTACGAGAACACATATAAATGATTAGTTAGCACATAGTCTTATGCGAAGACAAAATAACATTACTGCTTAGTTGGAATCGTTCACATTGGCACAGTGGAATTAGCGATTCGTCCCCTTTCCCCCGGAGAATACTGCGCTGGGATACTTTGATGATTCTTATTAAATCCAGCTGTTGGAGGAGTTTGGGTGGGGGTGGGAATGTGGAGATTGAATTTGGGGATGGTGGGATGCGAGGTAAGCCATATTGACAGGTGGCTGTCAGTCTGTAAGTCAGGGTTCTCGCTACATCACCTCCAGCGAGACCCCTGGAGGAAGATGTCTTCACAGGGAGACCATTTGTTACCATCGCACAATCGGCCTCCTGCTTTCTCTCTTTCCTTCAACACGGCACTATACCGTACTATTCTTAGTAGAGTTAGCCTCTGAA
>KZ810758.1:1558-24569 GCA_000696205.2 Oncopeltus fasciatus | reverse complement strand
ATATATAATGGCCCGTCTGAGTGGAGAAAATAAATAAAAATCCGTGAGGCGAGAGGAGAGAGGCGGCGATAGGAGTATAGTAGGGGTGCAATGTTGATGGCAGATTGATATTGGCTTGGGGGGTGAACTCCCTGATATCATGGAGGCCATGATTATCCGGGAGTGGGGGGATTCATCCCAGGCCTACCGAGAGGCTATTAACCCTGAAACCCTGAAGGAGCTAGCTGAAGCACTTTGGGCGATGGCGGGGGCGCGTCAGACACACTCAGGAGGGGATCCATCATCCGCATCCGACATTCAAAAGTTTGGAAATCAAGAAATTAAAGTAAGAAGTCGAATTAGAATATGTAGATTTGAGAAGAGGAACAACAACAAAGATTCCCTCCAGAGAGGTACTGAACATCACTGGAAGTAAAAATGGAATCTATATAACAATAATTAAAGGTTCGCAGCTGAAAATTGCAATTGTGAAAAATTACTGCCATAGTAGGCCGTTCTGAGGAATCTAGCATCGATGCTAGTGAGAAAACTGGGGCAAAACAGAAATAAATAATACTTTAGAATTATGAAACCTCCATTTAATTTGATCTAATAACAGATTATTTAGCTACTAATACACACACACACATGGATGCACATACACACACATACAACAAAGGTGAGTAAGTCAACGGTTTTATGACCAGTTTTCATTTTTTTAAAATAAAATTAGACGTAAAGATGTTAAATACAAAAATAAAGTTAAAAGTTCATAAATGAGCCAAATCAAACCAATAAGGTAGTGAGGGGAAGGGGGTAATCAGCAATTTCGGCGGTCGAAAAAGAGTGTTTTTTCGATGTAGCGGGCTTAATATATTATTTAGATAAATAACAAAAATGTTACATGTTTGTTTATTGCTAAAATACATATTTTAGGATTTAAATAGCGAAATTTAGCACATAGAAGTGGTCCTGCCTGGCGGACATTGTTTCAGAATAAATGAATAACGATACCCTGTCACCTAAAATCTCCTAAGATACTAATTTTACATTTAATATAATACATACTGCGACTCAATAACTTTGGACTAATAAAGGAAAAAGAGAAATGTCACAAGCGTACGATGGTAACCAACTCTCGTCATAATTCAAACGTAATTCATTTCATAGTGAGACTGGGATCCCAAAACTGAAGCATGCTGCGCATTAGAAAAATTAGTGTTCAAAAGACCAATAAAATTTATAAATATATATGCTGACCGTCTTTTAAGTGTATAGTAAGGACATAAACACAAAATCAGTGAAGTTCTGTTGCTAACAGAATTGCATTGTTGGCCGGCCATTGGGAATAAGGGATGGTAAAATAAGATTAGCAAGTAAGATTAGACATAATTATAGAGAAAGATTTTAGATAATTAGGGAATATGATAAGGTGATATTAGGGATAACCTCTAGACTTGAAGACTAGGGATGATTATATACTATGATTATGGACGATTAGGGATAACTAGAAATGTCGATGAGGTTATAACCAAGTTAATATATTAGCTAGAAGCTAATATATTAGGATTGCAATTAAAGATGATGGCCAGTAGTGGAGAAATTATAATGACGATTAGGGATGATTATAATCAACGATCAGGGGTAACTAGGAATATAGATTAGCTGATATTAGAGTTAGCCAATAAAAATGATTTTTAGGGACGATTATTCAATACGATTAGTTATAGCTGAGAATGTCGATGAGGTGTTATTAAGGGATAGCCGTGAATACGTCTAAAAGAATGAACTTCAGGGTAATCAAATAATAATGAGGATTAGGGAAGAATAAGGATGATTAGGAATGAGGATTAGGGAAATCTAAGGCTCATATTCAGGTGACATTACGGATGTCTAGTAGAGATTGTAATTTGGATTGATTAAGGACTAGAGATGTCTATTAGGGTTAGTCGTTAAAGATGATTAGTAGTGATTAAATAATGAAGAGGATTAGACAAGTCGATTAAGAAAGTTATAAACAATGAGGGATAACTAGGGCTGAAGATTAATCCCCACTCTTTCGACACATAACAACTTTAAGCATATGTTCAAACAATTAAAGAACTCTCAATGTTAATTTTCTGGTCCAATTTTAAAGTGGAATAACATCAACGCTCTAACCCCAAGACAAATAACAAATCAAAGTACGCGCAGGAAATTGTCCGAAAGCATTGCTGAACCTCATTTAAAACTAGTTTCTGATATCACGTTGGAACAAGCCAGTGATACTACAAATGTCGATTATAGCGTGTCGTTCACCTGGATGTCGGCCACAGCCAAATCAGTATTCCAGCGTAATGGATTTTTCTTTCATTTGAGAACAACCCCCGCCTTTCACTGGGGAGGGGAGAGTCCTGAAGGCTTTGATTGGTGCGAAGCCAACCAATGGTACAACTCATCACGCAACGTGCCCTTTAGCGTTCGTACTATGCACCTAATGACTATAATTATGCCGGCAGCTTTAGGAGCTGGATGGCTTCCGTGACATTAATGATAACTAATGGAATAGCGTATACAGTATCCAAGCCTTCCCAAGTTACCGAGCGCTATATATATAATAAGAACAGGAGATAGAAAGAGTATAGTGAATACACAAAAAAAGATGACGACAATAAGTGAAATTTTCTTTTTTGTATGTGTTCACTACACTATTTCTTCCTCCTGTACTTTTATATATATATATANCCAAGAGTATATTCAGAATATTACTTAGTAAATTAATGTTTTCGTTTTAATGTTTGCCCATGTAATATATCGACAGCATAACCATTAACTAATGGAAGTATAGCAACCCTATTATCTACTTAATTTATCTTCCAAAACAATGCGTCATTTACAATTTTAATATATATATAAAAGCAAAATATTTCATAAATCGTGTCATGAAATCATCAAGGTAAATAGCTCGACATCCTTACAAGAAATATACAATACCACTACAATAAATAGGCACTATCATAATTATGTAGAGATGGAAATCAACTGTACAACCCAGGCTAAATATTCAAATAAACTAACAATAACGACGTATTTATAATTCCATTAAGGCCCCTTCCCCAAATTACATTTTTACAGGATCAATGAAACGTGAATGGTTCTAAATTCATTCATATCTCTACACTCATTGGCTTTTAAAGTATCACATAAGTAACATTTAAAATCCTAACAGCTCTTTGGTAACACAAAGTCGCTGGATTGTCAAAACATGCATCAGGGAATAAATTGTAGAGACATGAAAAATATTTTTTACTTCTTATTTACCAACAAATAAAGACATAACAATTTCTAAAATAATTGGCCTGCCAGAAACAGGGAAGGAGCCAAACGTCATTTAATGCCCCAGCAAGTTGCGTTCCACCCTGCGCGCACTACAGACACTTAGCGACTAATCACTGGAATGACAGAAGGGGGGTTCTTTTCCCAGGATAGATGTGTTTGCCCCTTGGAGATTTGGCCAACCATGAACCTGATTCACTGTACCATTTCAGGGCTAACCACCGTGTACAGCCCACCCCCCCTTCCAAGGGCCAAGTCCGAGCGCTATTCCAGCAGCATTTAACAACGCAAAAGCCTTCATGGTGAAAAGGGATGCTTCAATAACGTCGCAGTCAAATATATCGCTTTGGAAAGTAGCTAAAATGTAGCCACTTCACATATGGTTATTATTATGGTCATTTTAGATGAATTGTAAATTAGACATTCTTTCGTAGACAAAAAATTCATAGACAGTTTATTTTCATTATCATGAAGATGTATTATGAATGTTTCAATTTATTTGGGGAAAAAAAAAAGTCAACTGAACAATTAATGCGAGGGAATAGAATAAAAAATCTATCTGTCCCTGCCAGGAATGGAACCTGGATCTCCTGCAATCCGGGCCGGTGCATTTACCAGTTATGTTACCAGGACGCGCTAGTTATCTCATTCAATTCTCTCTACACAAGCGAAAGCCAAACCCACGAGAAAGGCGAGAACTTATTCTATTCCCTCTCATTAATTGTTTAAAATTTACGTGGGATAAAATACCACAACCAAATAAAANTTCCCATGTTTTATTGAAGATGTATATATAAATAATTAATAATTATTAATTAAGACTAAATTATATAATTCATCAAAAAGCACTTCAATGATGTGTCGCTAAAGCTGGACCTAGGGTGATTAAAAGGTAAGAACTATGAGAAGTGTCCACTCACTAAATGCTTTCTTGAATTTCTTTCTTAATATGCCCCTTTTGTTTAATCAATTTCCTCAAACACAAAATACTGATAATTATTCCATTTTATATTTCTGAATTCCTCCCTCCTATCCAATTTCAACCATTAATGATTACGAGCTAAGATTAAAAAAAAAAATCTCAGAAATTCAATTTTCTTTACCTATTTTGAAAAGAGAAGTAATCAACTACCCTTAGAGCATTTATTTTACACCAATCGTAAAAGATATACCAAAAAAATCTTAGAAAATTATTTTAAAGCCAATACCAATAGCAACTATAAAGATACTATAATTACAAATAAAATGAAATTTAAATTTCGTTTTGCCTCTGAACTTACGACTTTCCTCAGCCGGAATACAGTAATTAACTAACTCATCTTTCAGTTTGGAAATTTAAGTTTTCTTATTCACAAAAGTTTTAATAACAGTCGTTAATTAAAATGCACATTAAATCGTGCACTGTCAATATGTATTGATTTGAACTGAACACATTTTTTGTGTCTGAAGGCCATTGACGAACCGAAGAAATTTCTGTAAAGACGCGCCATGATACAAACACGAATAGCTTGATTTCCTTCAAGGAAATCTGCTAAAATACACGAGTGGATAACAGAATAGAAGCAGTCATTCAGAAGGAAGATAAAGAGAATTATAAAATAGAATTTGCGCTCGCTCGCAAGTACATAACTGTTAAAACTTTGGGGGTGGGGGTGGGGGGCAGTTCCGCGCATTTGTCTGCTTTTAATGGCCCGTAAAACACTTACAAATTCAGAAAGGTTAATTGCTTGCAACTGGAAGCTGTTTCCAGCGATTCCAAACATCTGTTTTATTAGTGTGGAAGGGGGGCAGAACGCAGGGAACAGAATGTTTTGTTAGTGACAGTCAAGGGGGAGGTTTGTGTGTGTGTGCTGTGCAAATTCTGCCAACTCCACTTTAAAACGTCAACAGATGGCGTTTCCCCTGACATCAATTTATACATCCATTAATGAAAGATTGATTAGTTGTCATAAAAAACAGCAAAGAACATTTAGGAGTACAAAAAAGAAAAGTATTTTATCTTAAGAAGAAGCGCAACTACTTGTGATCTTAGAAAAAATTAAAACTTAATAGATGCAAAATATTATTTTTCAAAATGTATAATTTAATAGGGGTTAAAAAAAATTAATAAGGAAAATATTGAGAACGAACTAGGAAGGTTGAGCGCCTACCTTTATATCTTCTCTCTAGGCCGGCCAAGAGCTCTTAAATATACCTCAATCTTTTACAATGATTTATCTCAATTTGAACTGAAATTTGAGAACCCGCGTGACAGACATTAGTTATAAATAGGACGTTATGTTTTAATTGTAAATATAATCTATTATTGGTCACATAGAAAAGACATAACAGTTTTAACCGTTCCTGTAATTAAAAAGCATTTGTAGAAGAGATTAATAATAAAGAATTTCAGACAAAGCTCGTCAGAGAGTGAATATATTCTAGGCAAACCGTACAACATTGAAAGTAAGTTGAATACGGGAATTAACTTCATTCAATACACAATTCATAATAATAATCCAGGTTCGATTCCTGGCTGGGACAGATAGTTTTTTATATTCTATTCCCTCTCATTAATTGTTTAAAATTTACGTGGGATAAAATACCAAACCAAATAAAATATTCACAATTCATTACGTTTCTATGGACAGGATTTTTTTTTATTGACGCCCTTCAATAACACACTAATCACAAAATATCTTAGAACAGGAATTGTTAGAATGTAAAAGCTACGAAGATAAATGTGTTAGAATTTATTTTAAGAATTATAAGAAGAACAAAGAATTTCACTAAAAATACTCATCTAGGATGAATACATTCTGATATTGAGCCAAGAGTATATTCAGAATATTACTTAGTAAATTAATGTTTTCGTTTTAATGTTTGCCCATGTAATATATCGACAGCATAACCATTAACTAATGGAAGTATAGCAACCCTATCATCTATTTAATTTATCTTCCAAAACAATGCGTCATTTACAATTTTAAACAGCAGTTTATTAACTAAAGAAATAAACTATAAGAGCATAATAAACAAAGCGGAGTCAACATATTGACGAAAATATACAATTATTCATATAAAAAATAATATTACTGAGATTATTTCCAAACAATTTTTTTATCTGGTTAAATGTTTTAAATTAGTTTAATTTTTATTTTATCTTAAAAATTGAGAATACTAATGAAATGAGTTAGTAAATAGGGATTTCTTCTAAATTTAAAAAAAGATAGACCCAAGTAAAGACATATCGAAGGAGAACATATTACCAGCACAGTTAAACAAAGTTTACAAATCGTAAGGCTCATCAATTATTTAGTTTATTTCCTTAGAAAATAAAAAGCTGTAATCGGCCAAATAAATAAATAATGAGAACTCCCCCTACAAATTTTTTTAGCCTTTCCTCCTTGACTCAAAGAGGCTAGAAAGAAAATTCAATTAAAAAAAAAATGGCTACCACATCTTAGTTTTTAATGCTTCTCAAACATTTGTATCTTTTATATTTATATTTTATAACAATAATTAAAGGTTCGCAGCTGAAAATTGCAATTGTGAAAAATTACTGCCATAGTAGGCCGTTCTGAGGAATCTAGCATNAATTAATATAATTTCATATTTTTTGAAATTCTATTTGGCTATTTTAATAGAAAATTTTTGAAAATGATTAAATAAGGTACAGTTAAGTCCAAACGCCATGGAGTGACACTCAATCTAGAATTTTGAACACGGTGATTTTTTCTATCTGGATAGTAAAATATTTTATTTATAATAAAGAAAGCATGAAACTTATTTTTTTGAAAATTTAATACTTGTTTCAGGAATAACAAATCCATCATTTAAAAATGCAGGTTATTTCTAATGAAGCAGTGATATTTCATTCTTAAATTTTATTTTGGCGTATTTATCTAAAATAATCTATATTTATATAATGTGAAATGGGTTTTACAACAAATATCATATTCATGGTTGCGTATTATAAAAAAAAATTAAACTATCAATGAGTATTTTTAAAGAAGCAAGATTTACTATTTAAAATTAAGAAGTTTACACTAAATTATGCAAAAAATTATAAAAAAAAACACATATTTTTATACAAAACATACAAAAACATATAAACGTGTTTTCACCTTTAACTTTTATATCCTATAAAATGAAAGCTAGCCAATGTTAAAATGGGACTGAGATTTGTTAAACGCCAAATCTAAAACTTCATGTTTCATTCATCATTTGCTAGGATTCGGCGACACTTTCTCTGGCTGAACGAAAACAGTAAATAAATCCCCACAAATAAGGAAGCGGAGGATACCCCGAAGAAAATCAAGGGGAAGCCAAGCAGCTGATAAACACCTGGGAGCAGTCTACCGGAAACGAGATCACTCTCCTTCAAAGGGACGACGGAAAATAAATCTGGAGTGAATTTCTCATTTCAGGTCTTTAACCTTCTACATCAGCTAGCTCAGTAGGATTTATCAATATTATTCAGACGGACAGGAATAATTAATTTTTTGGTTTTCGCAAAACATGGTCCACCTCCATTTAACTTCTCAACTCTCGGCTCTGATGCACATCGCGACTCCTGACATAAAGACCATGTAAATTCCAATTAGAATTTCAGCAGTAATTATAGAAGTGCATCAACTGAAATACCTTATCGTCATACTTTCGAACCTCAGATTCATCCATCCTAATCGGGCAACAGTGACTGTGAGAGACTGCTGTCCACACTGAAACCACTCGAACACTTTCGAGATCTGTCATATACTCTTTAGTGCTTAGGAATTTCCCTGTCTGGTTTTAAGAGAAAAACTCATCGCTAACATTCACACTTTCGAGATCTCTGAAGAAGGGATCATAGACCTCGAAATAAGTCATATTTAACCATGAAAGCTGAGTACTAAATTTTGGAAAAAGCCTTATTCATATTGTTCAATTCTTTTGTGGATTTTTAACTGTAATTTAACAAGTCTTTATGGAAGAAATTATAATGTTACTGAATAACTAGTTTAGATTATTATTCCGTGCAATATGAATAAAGGCAGTAATCGTGATTTAAATTTTTTTAATTTGAAATAACCGCTCTATCGTTATATTTATGCGTAACATGATATATTATGGTTGCTATGAAAGCATAAAGAAATGTAAATACAATTCTAAAAAAAAATAAAAATAAATAAGTTAATTTTACACCAGATTATGCATTGAAATGTTTAAAATTAAATAAATTTTTTTTTGTGGTATTTAATCCCAAGTAAATTTTACTAATTTTTAGTGTAAGGGAACAGAATAAAAAATCTAAAATCGAACCTGGATCGCATGCTATCCGGGCCGGTGCATTTACCACTAGTGCGGGGAATTTAACAACTTATCAGACTGGTCCCGGTAGCATAATTGGTAAATGCACCGGCCCGGAGAGCAGGAGATCCAGGTTCGAGTCCTGGCTGGGAAAGTTAAGAGTTTTATTCTGTTCGCTTGCACTAAAAAAAAAAATTGTCTAAAACGTCTCCAAATAATCAGACACAGACAAAAAGACTCATATATTCTGCAACACTAATCTATCGAAAACCTTAAAATTGGTTGCATTTTTTGGGGCTAACAAAAATTGGCAATTTCTAAAACAAATAATTGGTATTAAATTAGCAAAGCCTGGCCTGCACCATTCCGCTAGTAAAGCCTTAATAAAAGATAAATAAGGGAATGGAACAAGATGGAGCCCTGCCAAGATACAATTAGCCGGCGGCGTACACGAGGTTAGGGCAGCCCTAACCGACTCGGGGTGGTGAAGATAAAGAGAATCCGCCTTGTTGGCTGTGACGCGAGTGGGGGGCCCAGAACAGCTTACAGGAAGAAATACTGCCATGGAGGGCGGGCATAATTCAGACTCCAGGAGGCGGAGAGGTTAGAAGTGCCTTAACCAGCAAGCTTCCCCTCTACTGCCTCCACACATAAATATATTCGGCTATTTCTTCCTCCATGTGTAGCACAATCGTACACAAGTATATAATCTAATCATCCTGAGACATCTGCATGAATTCAGCCCATTCATCAGAGTCATCGCCATTCATGGCTAAACAAATCCACAGATTCGGATGGATATCAACAAACCTAAAGACAAGAAAATATACATTTGTACAAATTTCTTTTCTATCAATAGTCAACATTTTTTCACTTAGACAGACTATTTATAAACATAATCAACTTAAAAACATAATATAGAGTGCACCAAAATTAACGCAAGATTTGAATTTAACAGAAAACATAGTTTTTTAGTATTTTTATTGAATCATAAAGTACATAGAATAGCTTTATTTATGGAATAACACATTGGGAAAATGTGTTAGCCACACAGCCCGTGAAAGGATTCAATTACTGCATGAGACATTTCCAGGTCGAGTACTTTCTCGTTAAGGTGATCATAATTAGCCCCCTAAATCGTGTAATTTACAAAATTAGATTTCTTCTTATTGGGTTATTTGAAATGACAGGTCTGCGTTAACAAGCCCAAAACCAAGGAGAAAATTCAACGCTGCATCGACAAAATTCAGCCACATTAGTGCGAAATGGTCATGCAAAGCCGTTCGACAAACGCGTGCGAAAAACTTTTATCAGTGTTTTATCAAACAATATTTTTTTTTTAAATCTTAAACTATGATTGATGAGTGTTAAAATGATTTGCCGAATAAAAAAATCTTTACGTACATGATAATATCGAATAAAATAAGTAAATTGGCAGAGAAAGCAGACTTAATTATGTGAAGGAAGGAAGAAAATAAACAAAAGCGTACAACAAGAGTATATAAGCTGTAGCTGACAAGAGTTTACCTAGCTGACTACAAGCCGAGAGGACTAATAACGAAGTTCGCCGAACACCCCATTGGTCGTTAATTCTCGGTGGAAGGGTGGGAGTGGAAGAGCTTCGACAAACTGGATCATTAAGGGGAGGGGGGGAGGCTTATCTCATTTTCCATACCATCAATACTCTAATAACCCCTAATGAATGGCGGTTTTAAGACAAATTTCCTCGGGCACATCACCAACACATGGTTAAGAGTGATGAACAAGGGTTGCACACACAACTCCCAGGTCACTACAACATTTGTTCAATACATGCTAACAACAGTATCATTTATTAGTTTATTCACTGAAAAAGTATCATCATAACGAACCTTAAAAAATTTCTTTCGTTGAAATTACACCCATTTTGTGGTTGACTTAACTAATCTATAAAATATATTTCTCATAGTTGTATTACTTTGAAGAGAATTAGCTTTATAAGAACATACAAAACTAACCCAAGGAAGGTTAAATTTTTTTGGGTTTACCAAACTTTTTGCATTTGTATAAATAAATCTTCAAGAACGATGCAACCTAACTTGAATAAAATACCAATATTCTCTTTACTTGCGCAAACAATGGTCAGAGTATCGGACAGAATAAATAGCCATAAATAAACAATTGTTTTATTTGCAAATACCAAGGCTTTGGCTTATATTGCAAGCCATCTATACACACACACACACACACACACACACACACACACACACACACACACACACACACACACACACACACACGCACCCACGCACGCGCGCGCGCACACACACACACACACACAAAACCCTATTTCGGCAGTTTAAGACGAAATAATAAAATAAGTTAGGTGTTCCCGGATAACTATATTTTCCGTGGTCAGAAGCGAAAAGAAGGGGGGAAAAAAAAACCTGATGATACATAGCGCCGGGCAGTAATGGCTGATAAGGGTCAATAATGATGACAGATAGACAATCAGGATGAGTGCCATGACTCGGCTGAGTTCTGATGATGTACTTTCGAGAAGGAATTAGAGGGAGATGTGCTGGGACTCGGGATTCACTGCTAAAATCTCCATCAACTACTCACTCTTGAATGGACTGACTCATGGCGGCGGACCTCTCAGTCCAAGAGAAATTGGGGTTTAAACTTTTCCATCGACTAACTTTGGCTCTTAGAGAGAGAGGATAGATCGGTAGTCATAGTGTTCTAAACACCTATGGCACTGGGAAGGCTCATATTTCACGATAAACATAACAGAACCCGCAGCAACAAGCTTGTCTTTCCCGATGCTTGTGTGTGTGTTTGTACAGAAAACTGAGGGGACCACCGGGTATGCAGAAGATATCCCCTATATAAATAATATATTAATTATACGGGAATAAGTGCCTATAGGATCAAATTTAATACTTAAATGAGAAACTTCTAGAATAAATGCAAAGTAAATCAATTTATCTCTACTAGCAGTAAAACATTATATATTTCTACACAAATGCACATTATAATCACATCAAAGATGATCTCATGATACAAAAAATATAAAACGGGTAATGCCAGTAATAAATAAAACCTTTTTCTCACTAAAATTTTTAATAATATTTATCTATATAAAGAAGTTAAATTTTAGGCCAAAATTTAGTTTAAGACGGTTTAGTCAAAAGTACATAAAAATGAGTGTTTATACTTTAATCTTCATTTTACACTGATATAGAACAATAATATATAACATATAGATAAATTATCTCTTCTTTAAGCAGACAATAAATAGCAGCAAATCTGACATGGGAACTTTTAACTAGAGATTAAATAAAGACAAATAATACTGAAGAATCCAGTGACTACTTGGATAGATGGTTATGAGACTGGATGAGAGGGAAAAAAAGACAGAACGTATATTTTCTATGACAAAGAGAGATTTTCTTTGTTACAATGAAGGCCTCTTGCAAAAGCTAAGAGGACTCACATACGTTCTGTAGCAGAAGCCGTAAATAAAACTACATCTGAGAGCCAAGAAAGAGCTTTATTGAATATAAGATGAAGCTCATTCATTCATTGTTTGTTTTAAGTGTTCGCTCTCACAAGACAGAACTGTCACTCAAATTCGGACATCACACTCAGTCATCTCTACCTCGTCACATTCCACACACACACACACACAAGACACAAAAGCTCTTGTCTACTACAATTTAAGCAACTGAAATGATTGTCACGAAAGAAACAAAACGAATCAAAATACAATTCGCACATTATCTCTATAATTGAAATACTATAATCATATATTAAAGTGCAAACAATTTCATAACTTCTATTATATTTTTATAAAAACATTCGAGTTTCCTTCACGCTTAAACTAATTTTTCTGGTATACCCGCTTTCGGAAGGTACAGCTTCCATCTTCAGAGCTTTTTTCTTGCCTGTAGAGAAATTATTAAATTTGTATTGAGAAGAAGTTTATGCTTTACACAATTGTTCATCAATTTTAGATTTTTTACGAAAAGTTACACAAAAGTAAATTGGAAAGATCAGGCCCCCCTCTCCCCCTTCCACCACCCGTTGATATTGAGCGGTATTTGTGAACTAACCTTTCTTCCCCACTATCCTTTTAGGCATATACGATCAAATAGGTCGCTTGCTTCTCTTCAGATCCACCTTGAATTTAAACAGGGGAAACATTTTAGTTTACGCACCTACAGCGCGACGAACTTGAGACTTACATGGCAACAGTATATTACTAAAATTTTCATGAAATATATTCAGTATATTTTTGTAGAGTATATTCTACACAAAATATTCAATAATGTAATGAAATATAATAATTCATTCAATAATGCAAAAAAAGTTTTGAGCACCCTCATCTTCACTAGGGTCAGCCCCCTACTTATAGTCCTTTCGTCCTGCCAGCTCAAGTCAATCTTACACTTATACTTTTGAAACTAACTTTTTTTTCTTCTTTTTTTCTTTTTTAATTAAGTGTTAGCCTCCCATTCAACCACTTAAGGTCATGGAGGGTAACCTTTTGGACAACTATACAAGCTACTAAGCCGCAAGTCAACTGTGACCAACAAACTTACCATTTATAAGACGTTACTGAGTTCTATCTGGACGTATGGTGTCGGACTGTGGGAAACTCCTGAACCATAACATCCAAAGAATACATCCCTTCAATCCAAAATCCTAAGAATCATAGTTGATGCACCCTATTACGTCACAAACTCCTTACTCCACAATGACCTTAAAATCCCTTTAGTTAGAGACACCATTACAACCCGTTTTAATAAATTCCACACTGGCCTTTCCATGCATTTAAATCCTTTAGCCCAAACTCTATCCAGTATTACCCATCCTGATAATCCAACACGTCTCCTGAAAAGGAAATGGCCCCGTGACCTTCTCATTGCCAACACTTCATAAAAAAAAAATAATATGAGGAGAAAAAAACAACAAAAAAAAAGCAACCTGTGTATTGTAAACAGATTTAGGAATTCTGCCATTGNCAAATAGGTCGCTTGCTTCTCTTCAGATCCACCTTGAATTTAAACAGGGGAAACATTTTAGTTTACGCACCTACAGCGCGACGAACTTGAGACTTACATGGCAACAGTATATGACTAAATTTTCATAAAATATATTCATTATATTTTTGTAAAGTATATTCTACGCAAAATATTCAATAATGTAATGAAATATAATAATTCATTCAATAATGAAAAAAAAAGTTTTGAGCACCCTCATCTTCACCGGCCCGGTCAGCCCCCTACTTCTTGTCCTTTCGTCCTGCTAGCTCAAGTCAATCTTACAATTGTACTTTTGAAACTAACTTTTTTTTTCTTTTTTTCTTTTTTAATTAAGTGTTAGCCTCCCATTCAACCACTTAAGGTCATGGAGGGTAACTTTTTGGACAACTATACAAGCTACTAAACCGCAAGTCAACCTTAACTGTGACCAACAAACTTACCATTTATAAGACGTTACTGAGACCTATCTGGACGTATAGAGTCGAACTGTAGAGAACAGCTAAACCATAACATCCAAAGAATACAGTCCCTTCAATCCAAAATCCTAAGAATCATAGTTGATGCACCCTATTACGTCGCAAACTCCTTACTCAACAATGACCTTAAATCCCTTTAGTTAGAGACAACATTACAACCCGTTTTAATAAATTCTACTCTGACTTTTCCATGCATCCCAATCCTTTAGCCCGAATTCTATCCAGTATTACCCATCCTGATAATCCAACACGTCTCCTGAAAAGGAAATGGCCCCGTGACTTTCTCATTGCCAACACATCATAAAAAAGAAATAATATGAAGAGAAAAAAAACAACCTGTGTATTGTAAACAGATTTAGGAATTCTGCCATTGGGCAGCTTCTCCATCAAGCCATCATATTTTATTTAAGTTAATTTATACTGTGAATATTAACCAGCACATTACTAGATACAAAACATGCAGAGAATAATTAATAATAAAGTTTTTTAAAAAAATTTATTTCTAAAAAATAGCAGTCGGGATCCTGCTTAGTGGATTTTTTTTTGCCCTTTTTCCGTGAGTAGACGAATTTAACAGATGCTAGGTCAGAAAATTATAAGGTCCGAAGTTTTTTTCTTTTTTTTTTTTTTTTCTCTGAAACAAAAATAATATTAACAACTAAGACACGAGATATTTCAATTTTTTAATTCTATTTTGAATTTAGTTTAAAGCCTAATTTTCCCCAATATGTATCCAAAATAAATTTGACTTAGAAGAAAGAAGTTATAGGAATTTACAAAAGCCGAAGTATGCACCCAAGAACTAGGTCCCAGATAATTCGCCGGCATTTTGGCTTGTATCCTTCTGGCCTTCCTTCATAATTTACAATTCCTCCTCTCTCCTGAGAGGCGGCCTCGTCTGGAAGTTAGGCCCTTCGTTCGGCCTCCAGGGTCTGAAGGATAGCACCCAAGGGCTCCTCTACAGCAGTACTGTTGGCCCTTCGACCCATATTTCATGAAAGTTTTCGACAAATTTTTTCCTACCATAAAGTCTGAGCTCTTACTTTCTAAAAATAATACCAGCAGGCATCGATACGAACGATACCCAATATACAGTTTTCAACAAAATGTAATACAAGTAGAATTTGTTTTAAAAAAATAAATATTCTCACAGGAACTTCCCTTACTATGCTAAATTATTTTAAGAAAGGAAGAAAGAACATGGAAGTGCCCACCGTTCAACATAAAATAAAATTAGTTTCATTTACCATCTTCACTTTCTTTATAATTCAAATAATAATATTCTCTTTTAGTAGGATTTTAAAAATAAATAATAAACTATGACTAATCAATGGCCGGTTAATCGTGGAAGATTGGTATATGGGCATATTTCAAATTATTAATTCAGTGTCGACACAAAAGAAATTAATTAACTAAAAAATATTAAAAATTGTTTTTAAAATACACTAATTTGTGGAATTACCCAGTTATATTTTATGAAGTTTTAGATGTTTAGTATTAGACAATATAGTAAAGTATAGTAATAAAAAATTTTCCCGTGGCATAAACGGACAAAGAATGTACAGAAAAGAGCTTTAAGAGACCACTGAAGTATAAGACGATATAAACATTGAGCTGTATTTTTATAAACATATAAAACATTTTTATATGTACAACGGATACCAATCGATTTGATGCAGCCTTTGTCTGGTTCGTTGACGGAGTTAGACGTGGATTCGAGACGGCAGACAGCGCGCACAGCGGGATACGTGGGAACTATGGAGACACAGAAAGTCTCGAGCTCAGAGAACGACTCTCTCACCGCCCACAATACACATCCCTCGTACTCATTCCAGAGGACAATCAGTAGTCCAGGGGGCAATTTCGTGGCCAGCCCCCCTCGCTACACAGCAGGGGCTGGAGACACAAAGGGGCGAGCTCCATCTGACTACAGACATGAATTCCAGAGAGTAAATGGCTTACGGGCGGCAGTCAGAATTTGTGTTTTACAAATGATCATGGAATACCAGAAGGAAAAATATCATAAAAGTGAAAAATGCTATCAATAAGGTAATTCTCTGCAAACGCATTTGCTCGAGTTAAAGTGTATATGTGTATGTGCGTGTTTGCTTTCAAATACAACAAACAAATACACGCGGTAGCCCAAATTCGCATTGTTCAAATTCGAATTATTCATAAAATCTTGTGGAATCAAAATTCAATTTGTAAACCAAGTCATGGTTAAGTAAAAGAAAAACCAATCAGGCTATACTTCACCACGTTAAAATGAAAAGCAATTAATTAATCTTTCTTTTCCCAATCAATCTCTCCTCTCATTTGTAAATAAGCCACTCTTTCGTTTTTTTTTTGTTGTTTTTTTGTGAATTTAAACCTCTCAGACATAATCCCGCCAAAAGTAAGATTAACTTTAAGTGCTGTCATATTACGTTCACACTAAGGAAGAAACAGCCTGGCAGAATTTACTTTAATGATATTCCCATCCCTACTTCCGACTGCGTCAGATATCTGGGCGTCAGGCATCTTGACTCTTGACTAACATGGAACACACACACAAAGATCAAAAGACAGGAACTAAATAGGAGATTTGGACAACTTTACAAGCTGCTAAACCGCAAGTCAACTTTAACTGTGACTAACAAACTATCTCTTTATAAGACACTGCTGAGACCTATTTGGACTTATGGAGTCGAACTGTCGGGAACCGCTAAACCATCCAACACCCAAAGATCCTTCCAATCCAAAATCCTAAGAATCATAGTTGATGCACCCTATTACGTTGCCAACTCCTTACTCCACAAAGACCTTGAAATCCCGTTTGTAAAATAAGTTATCACAACCCTTTTTAACAAATTCCACTCTGACCTTTCCATGCATCCCAATTCTATCTAGTATTACCCATCCACGCCGAATGAATAGGAAACGGCCGCGTGACCTCCTCATTGGCAACACTTTCTAATAAGAATCGAAAAAAACAACAACAATAAAACAGACAATTGTAAATATTGTAACTAGTTCTTTAGGAGTTCTGCCATTGGGCAACTTCTCCTCCAAGCGAAATACAAGCTAATTTATTTTTTTTTTAATTATTNCCAGTAAGAACAATAAACGTAAAATGTATGAAGCTCTAGACTGGCTGGAAAAGAATAGTGAGGATCCGCTCAATCACCCAAGCTAAACTCCTAAATTTCTGTCTTAACAAGCGTTTTTCGTAAAAAAAATTTAAATAATAAAAATACATTTAAATCTATTCAAACGTATGACAAAGTGTAATATGTAGACTAGTGCGAATGTGAGCCAAGCCGAGACTAACAGGGGCAACTGTCAAGTCCTGCATCTTTCATCCCACACTTCACTCACGCCGCCAGTAAAACTGTCAATCCATACGAACCTACACATAAGTGCATACATAAATTATTCATACTAATGCATAAACAACACGCAAATATACGAGCAAATAGGGCACGCACATACCCTAGCTAATTATAACAACACTAAAAACTCTATTATCTTAATAATATGTCCTATAACCTCCCAATTTTTGTGAATTATTCTTTTGTTTCCTCATACATAGTATTATATATTTTAGGCTAGGCCGAAAATAAATTATATATCGAATCGTCGGCTGAAAGTATACTACTGTACTTTTTTTTTGTTTGCATCTGACAATATAACATTCCCATTTTCAGCATATTCTCTATTATTTTTTTCTGTACAATAACTATCATACGAATGAAGAAGGAAGGTACTTCAATGCCAACAAAAAATCGGTTACCCAGTGAACAGATAAACATTGAGGTTGATCAATCGTTACAAATACATATTTACAGTATACTGGGGGCTCCGAATTGCTAATTAATGAACAGCAGGTACTCAGAACGTTTGACCAATTTCCAAGCTTATCTTGTACAACTCCGCTTTCTGCAAAATGTTTTCTTCAGGAGCACTGTGTACATTGTACCACTGTGTACATTGAGTACCGAATGTATTTGTTATTTTTCCACCAACAAATAATAATAAATATAAAAAAATGAACGTTGTTGTGAGTTGTTTTAGTTATTTAATACGGAAAATATGATTGGAGTTAAAAATGTAAAGATGTAAAAAATATTCACTTATTCCCTCCATCAATAAATATCCCCAGAACATAAGTAGAATTACCTCTTATTGCAATGAATTCATCATGTTAATACAACACATTTCTCTATTAAATACTGCCAAACATCTTTGAATTCTCTCAAAAGTTTATATTTGCGAAGAGGAGGTTTAAGTAAATGATTTAAATGGGGTAGGAGCGGGTGGTGGTGAAGGGTTGATTATGCTGTAGGCAGGGCTTCGAACCTACACATCTTCAAGCGGTCTAACCACAGGTCATTAATACAATAGGCCGATCAGCTGGTTGGCCTGTCAGTGATAAGAGCTCCGATAAGAGGAGCCGTGTGCGCACGCTATGACTCCCGCCAACAAATAAATCACTGGTCCCAACCACTAACCACAACGTTGTAATCCAGTCCTGGAAACGTACTCCAACGCTCGATGTTTAAAAGCAAACTTGCGATAGTTCAGGAATTAGTACTTCAAGTTTCAGTTAAACAGCGGAGGGAGGGAACACACTACCTTGTTGTTCATGTAGGTTTCGACGGTCGTCAGGTGTATTTACCGTTTCTTATTCCGGATTGGACCGTGTCAAGTTTTTGATATTTGCCGAGCTTTCGCACATCATGTGATGGCTTCTTCAGGGCTGAAAAGAGAATGAGACTTGTAAAAGAGAGATTTAAAAATCCAGGTGGTATATATAAAAATATAATGGTATAAAACATGGTAATTATATACCACCTGCATTTTTAAATCTCTCTTTTACAACTCTCATTTTCTTTTCAGCCCTGAAGAAGCCATCACATGATGTGCGAAAGCTCGGCAAATATCAAAAACTTGACACGGTTCAACTCGGAAGAAGAAACGGTAAATGCACTGTACCTTATTTTCCTATACTCTGTGAAGCAATGAGAAATGGAAAAACACCGAGGTTAAAGTTAGTAAGTGTATAATATAAATTTCCAGTTTTTATTTTTTTTAATTATTTTTTTTTACTGTTGCCAGTAAAAGGATACTATTGTTTTAATAAGGTTTGTGACAATTTTTCTAAGATAAGATATAATTGAAAGGCTGTTCTTTACTGAAAATTTTATATTTTACACCTAAAAAATAATTACCTCTGACTTTCCATCTTAATTATGAACTTCAATATCAACTGTTTCCAGTTTTATTTTAATTAAATATTTGTCCAAAAAATTCACAATTATTAAAGAAATTGGATAAATGCTTTAAAGAATAAGTAAATTTTACAAACCACACTCCAGATCAGTGCATGCGAAACGTACCTGTAAAACAAAAATTAAATTAAATTAATAATTTGAAGTAATTCATAAAAAAAGAAAGCGAACAAATATGTATATTTAGATAAATGTACGATAGAAAAGATTAATAATACAAAATATTCGTTAAGAGGCCAAAGGAAATTTAGTAGGATCAAAAGGAGAGTTTGTTGACCGTAGATATTATTCCAAGATGATTTTAGTTGGGGTTCGGTCAAGGTAGATCCAAAAAACACAAATTTAAAAAATGTATTTTTTAATAAAGGATTATCTGCCAACGTTTCGGCTTACATTGTAAGCCATCTTCAGGGCTATCATGAAAATGTGAACATAGGGATAGGACGTCCTCTCTCATCTTCATAATAGACAGCCCTGAAGATGGATTACAATGTAAGCCGAAACGTTGGCAGATAATCCTTTATTAAAGAATACATTTTTCTTAAATTTGAGTTTTTTGGATCTACCTTGACCGAACCCCAACTAAAATCATCCAAAAATTGTACAGTAAGGTCCTGGTTAAAATCGATTCTCTCCTTTTGAACTTACTGTACAATATCCATCGATTTCTAATCTAAAAGCTTCTAAATTAAAGTCAATGAAAAATGGTTGACCAGGCTGAAGTTGCATAACATCGGACTGACTTTTATCCTTTTTTTTAATTAATTTTTTTTAAACTATAATTTGTTACAGTTATTTTCTAGAAAGTTGAAAAGTACTATACAAGAAATCATTCAATTATTAATAGTGACAATAATAATAGAAAATTAGATGTTTCCTTTGTTATAAAAAATTCTTACGGGGAAATGAAGACAAGTAACTAAGATGAATGAATTTCACCAGATACATCTTTCCTTTGCGTAATTTCATAAACGAAAAGTTAAATGAAGCAGTCGATTCTAAGAGAATGAGGAAGTACAATCCGGGCACCACCATGGCGTAGAACGTTTGACAGATGGAATCCTATTAAATTCAATAATGGGGAGGAACGCAACAGATGTGGACTTGAGAAATTCTTTCTTTCCTATAAAGGACATAANAAGGGGAGATGGTTTTTATAAAAAAAAATACATAACCCTGAAAGTATTCTTGAGGAGGGTGCGTTTGGGACTTGTGCGCATGTTCGTGCGTGTGTAGAATAATGTGTGGGGGAAGTGGAAGACATGAACTCTAGGGAGAAGACACAAAGAGGGGATGATAAAAGAGGAAAATCCAGGTCTGGCAGGTATTCCTTTAAGAAGCGTAAGGTGACTTGGTTAGGTCTCCAGGAGGCCTTTGAAGCAGGAGAAGAGCAGAGTCAGCGGAAGGATGAGCAGACAGCCGAGCCAGCAATATCCAGGGGGCCTTCTGACAAGAGGAGAAGGAGGTCCTCGGATATTCATCAGGTAATGTTTGGTCTCTCTCGACGGGGGATACCATGAGAACCAAGTTCAAGAGTAGAAATACAGGCATACAGTGGAATGAATGAACTGAGCAACTAACCAGTGGTTACCAAGGCTTTGTAAAAAATAATCGATTTTAACCAGGACCTTACTGTACAATTCTTAGATGATTTTAGTTGGGGATCGGTCAAGGTAGATCCATAAAACACAAATTTAAAAAAATGTTTTTTTTTTAATAAAGGATTATCTGCCAACGTTTCGGCTTACATTGTAAGCCATCTTCAGGGCTATCATGAAAATGTGAACATAGGGATAGGACGTCCTCTCTCATCTTCATAATAGACAGCCCTGAAGATGGATTACAATGTAAGCCGAAACGTTGGCAGATAATCCTTTATTAAAGAATACATTTTTCTTAAATTTGAGTTTTTTGGATCTACCTTGCCCGAACCCCAACTAAAATCATCCAAAAATTGTACAGTAAGGTCCTGGTTAAAATCGATTCTCTCCTTTTGAACTTACTGTACAATATCCATCGATTTCTAAACTAAAAGCTTCTAAATTAAAGTCAATGAAAAATGGTTGACCAGGCTGAAGTTGCATAACATCGGACTGACTTTTATCCTTTTTTTTAATTAATTTTTTTTAAACTATAATTTGTTACAGTTATTTTCTAGAAAGTTGAAAAGTACTATATAATAAATCATTCAATTATTAATAGTGACAATAATAATAGAAAATTAGATGTTTCCTTTGTTATAATAATACATGGATAGATTCTTACGGGGAAATGAAGACAAGTAACTAAGAGAATGAATTTCACCAGATACATCTTTCCTTTGCGTAATTTCATAAACGAAAAGTTAAATGAAGCAGTCGATTCTAAGAGAATGAGGAAGTACAATCCGGGCACCACCATGGCGTAGAACGTTTGACAGATGGAATCCTATTAAATTCAATAATGGGGAGGAACGCAACAGATGTGGACTTGAGAAATTCTTTCTTTCCTATAAAGGACCGAATAGCACTATTTAGTTTTCTCTATCCCTGTCAATATTCGATTCTACATCCCTCTATATAAACTTAACTTACTTTTGCTCTAGAGACAAAATTTCCAGCTTAAGTCTAAATTACATCCAGGAGAACATAAATTCAGATGTATTGCCTCCAGTACAATTAGTAAAGAAAGAGTGAGGCTTATTTTATACTTCAGGCATATTCAGCAATCCTAAAGGGCTCAAGTCATAAGTGGATGGCTAACCATTGAAGATATTTAAAAGTTAAGGTTACTTACTTACTTAGTTATAGAACGAAATCAAATCTTCAACAATTGATACTTCATTCGCATAAGAACTATTATTTATATTCTAAGGGTACATTTAATTGTTTTTAAAAATTCATTAAACCCTTGGATTAATGGAATAGCACTACTTAGAGAAGCACCCTCTCTCTCTATTTCTCTCGATTAGATCCCTCTCATCTTCATAAATACTTTCAGAAACTTATTTCAAACAATGGATAAAGCACAAAATAACGGTTTAAAAAATACAAATGCATATTGATTGAAAAATGCAATATGTAATATAAGTAAGCTGATTTTTTTTTTTTTTTAAAATAATTGCCGAAGAAAAAAAAGAGGTCCAATATAAAAAGAGTCACTCATGCGCACACAGATATAAACGAACAAAGAAAGTATTACTTGAAGTACCCTTTGCTTGGAGTGGATGAAACAAAAGCATCCTGCACCCTATTCAGAGGGTTGTGAAAGGAGTACGTGCAGCTGATTGGATAAGAAGTTCCTGGGGCTAGAGGCATTAGAAGGGAGGGGAGCAAGGAAACCCTGAAGGGCATACTGGTCAAGGGGCGGACGAGCAGAATAGAAATTTTTCTTTATTCCAGGACAACTCCTCCTCAATCATTCCTCATACGTTTATGAGCATATAGAGAAGAAATAAAACAATAAATAATATATTTTTCACTTAAATCAGGCTTATTTTGAAGCAAGCAGGGTTTTAAAGGCAGTTTTCTGTCATTAGAGTTCTACATGGTTGATGGTTAGTTGGCCGTCTCGAATATCATGTGAGAATGGTCGGGGTTTCGGCCAGGAAGAAAAAATATACACCAAAATTTGGAGTAATATTTTTATTTATGCCAACGTTTCGGCTTACCTAGTAAGCCATCATCAGGGC
>KZ810757.1:1632-16535 GCA_000696205.2 Oncopeltus fasciatus | reverse complement strand
TATATAAATTCTTATTGTCCTTGTATTTTTCAGTGAATTTCGAAAAAAATAAATAAAATAAAAAAATAAATAGACTGATAACAAGCCAAAATAATGAAAGCTATTGTTGGTGTAATATTGCAGACAACCCGCACAACAGGAATGTGTCGTGGGCATAACAAATTTGTGATCCCAGACTAAGAGTATTAGAACTGCATCCGAGAGCTGGAGTAAAAACAAATATTCAGACCAGTTTATAAGCTGGCTGAGGACATGGTGATTTATCATGACAGATATCGGCGCATATCTGATATCTCAGCAAATGTCATGGGATGGTTCCAGCATATTTGACTCGCAGAGCGCAAACACGGGAATTTTAATGATTCTATTAGAGACAAAATATTCTCTTGGTTGGGTGAAATAAACAGGTTTAAAAACTTTACTGTTAGTACCTTTGATAAAAAGCCTTTTTGATTGAGGTCAATGCCTTATCCTCAATGCTCTATTGGAACAAACAACAACATATAAATACTAGACCTATAATTAATTAATAAGTTACTTAAAGAAAGTTATAGCACACAATCGTTAAAAAAGTGCATTTTACTTATATTATTTGTTATGAGTTGTTTCAATGAGAATATAAAGAATTTTTAAACTAGTTAAACTCTTCCTTCTTAGTTATACTCATCATTCCTATAATACTAGAAAAAAAAAATAATAGCATTATAACGAATTTGTTTTTAATATTTAAGGAAGAAAAGTCTATTCAGCTCTTCCAGTTACATTATTAAATATCTTCTTTATTAACACTAAGCAATAAAAAATTACATTTGTCACCAAGTTTTCACACTAACAGTTCTAATAATATCACTAACAATATAGAATTTCTGTCTTCCTGTGAATGCACTCTCCTTTCTCTCGCTCGATTTTAACGCCTAATTGTTACAAATTTATGCAAAATTAAGTAGTAATAAGGAATTTGGTTGTCTATTTTGAATAAGGAATTAGGGAAAACTAGAGCGCGTACATAAACACACACACACACACACACACACACACACACACACACACACACACACACACACACACACACACACACACACACACACACACACACACACACACACACACACACACACACACACACACACACACACACACACACACACACACACACACACACACACACACACACACACACACACACACACACACACACACACACACACACACACACACACACACACACACACACACACACACACACACACACACACACACACACACACACACACACACACACACACACACACACACACACACACACACACACACACACACACACACACACACACACACACACACACACACACACACACACACACACACACACACACACACACACACACACACACACACACACACACACACACACACACACACACACACACACACACACACACACACACACACACACACACACACACACACACACACACACACACACACACACACACACACACACACACACACACACACACACACACACACACACACACACACACACACACACACACACACACACACACACACACACACACACACACACACACACACACACACACACACACACACACACACACACACACACACACACACACACACACACACACACACACACACACACACACACACACACACACACACACACACACACACACACACACACACACACACACACACACACACACACACACACACACACACACACACACACACACACACACACACACACACACACACACACACACACACACACACACACACACACACACACACACACACACACACACACACACACACACACACACACACACACACACACACACACACACACACACACACACACACACACACACACACACACACACACACACACACACACACACACACACACACACACACACACACACACACACACACACACACACACACACACACACACACACACACACACACACACACACACACACACACACACACACACACACACACACACACACACACACACACACACACACACACACACACACACACACACACACACACACACACACACACACACACACACACACACACACACACACACACACACACACACACACACACACACACACACACACACACACACACACACACACACACACACACACACACACACACACACACACACACACACACACACACACACACACACACACACACACACACACACACACACACACACACACACACACACACACACACACACACACACACACACACACACACACACACACACACACACACACACACACACACACACACACACACACACACACACACACACACACACACACACACACACACACACACACACACACACACACACACACACACACACACACACACACACACACACACACACACACACACACACACACACACACACACACACACACACACACACACACACACACACACACACACACACACACACACACACACACACACACACACACACACACACACACACACACACACACACACACACACACACACACACACACACACACACACACACACACACACACACACACACACACACACACACACACACACACACACACACACACACACACACACACACACACACACACACACACACACACACACACACACACACACACACACACACACACACACACACACACACACACACACACACACACACACACACACACACACACACACACACACACACACACACACACACACACACACACACACACACACACACACACACACACACACACACACACACACACACACACACACACACACACACACACACACACACACACACACACACACACACACACACACACACACACACACACACACACACACACACACACACACACACACACACACACACACACACACACACACACACACACACACACACACACACACACACACACACACACACACACACACACACACACACACACACACACACACACACACACACACACACACACACACACACACACACACACACACACACACACACACACACACACACACACACACACACACACACACACACACACACACACACACACACACACACACACACACACACACACACACACACACACACACACACACACACACACACACACACACACACACACACACACACACACACACACACACACACACACACACACACACACACACACACACACACACACACACACACACACACACACACACACACACACACACACACACACACACACACACACACACACACACACACACACACACACACACACACACACACACACACACACACACACACACACACACACACACACACACACACACACACACACACACACACACACACACACACACACACACACACACACACACACACACACACACACACACACACACACACACACACACACACACACACACACACACACACACACNTAACGCGTCCTGGTAGCATAACTGGTAAGTGCACCGGCCCGGATAGCAGGAGATCCAGGTTCGATTCCTGGCTGGGACAGATAGATTTTTTTATTCTATTCCCTCTCATTGCTGATTTTTATTTAAAACATCCTTCGTATAAGAGCGAAAAGCCTGAACTAACCGTTCCAAGGAATGTCCAATAGTTAATTAATATTCTCTATCAGGATGGACTATTCAAGATAATGTGAGGGGCTCCAGGAAGAGAACGCTTACAAGGTCTGCACACTGTAAGTGCATTGTTCCTCCCTTGAAAAGGTGGAGACAGGGGTGTTCTCTCTTTCATAATTCATGCTCGGCGGGGATGAGTGTGTGTGGTTCCAGCAGGAGCGGACATAGCTATGCGCTTACGGCGGGCGATCGTGGTTAATAAGCCGCCGGCATCCGGGGCAAGGAGGTATAAAATTGTAGCCGGAACAATGGGACGAGTGACGCTGCAAGCGGTCATATCCCGCGTCAATGGACATCCTCTAAGCTGTGGCGCACTCACGTCCTGTCTAACCCTGTAATCTACAAATATTTGTTTCATCCTATAGAAGTCAAATGGTATTGGCGAGTGTCTGGCCAATAGTGGTTCAGATTGGCTTGCAATTTTATGGTTATAGTTTGTGCATTCCAATTTTTGAAAAAAAAAATACTATTAAGAATTATATAGATACTATAAAATAATAAAGAAACGTTTATAGCAAGGGAGAAAATTTTTTTTTTTTTTTGAGAAAAATGTATTTATATTTGTTTAGTTTTATTAAGAGTAAATTTTCAAGGATTCGGTCATGGTAGTTCAAGAATTTCTAGTTCTTCAATTACCAAGATTGATTTCCTGACAATCCTCTCCTCATAAAACTCGACGGTCATCAAATTTACCTTTAAAAAAAATACCTCTCTTTATTATTTTAAATAACTCATTTCTTAATTTCAATTACATATCATCGGTTATTAATTCGTTGTCCTTATGAAGGAAAGTCCATATTATAGTAATAATTATTGTAGCTTATCCTCAGAACAATAATAATAATTATTATTAATTATCTCTAACAATTTGCAAGATAACTAAAATCGCGAAATATAAAAACTAGAAAAAAATAAAATATTTTAAAATAGTTAAAAACCCGATTACAATTAAAGTATTTCCCCACTATTTAAAATAAGAAAACGTTACTGGTCAAGTTTTCTTGCTTTGAACATCAATGGAATTAGGGACGTCATATTAAATTATGATCAAAATTTTTTGGATGAGTAGAAGAACTAATAAGTAAAAAAATATATATATAATAAAATAACAATAAAAATAATAAATTAAAATATTATTATTCTTTCTACCTATATAATATTCTTATACTCTTTCTGCCTAGGCTATATAACATTGCTAATGATATTATATAGGCTGGGCAAAAAGGGGACCACACAAGACCTCTGGCGCCAAGAGCAATGTCTAACACTTCCGTCAGCAGTTATCTCTCGTGAATAATCTCTCCAAGGAGATTGGCAGACGCTGGTGCACTCTCCAGTGGTTCGCCACTGCACCATGGCTCCTCTGTCATGCACGCCTTCTCAACTAATGTGTTTGAGCAAGTGTGTGCCCGCCTTTCTACCGTATTCGACACAAGTCTTTCGGCTCGTGGGACAATAGTATCCTTTTTTCGTGTTCTAACTATGGTTAGCTCTATGGAGTTAATGGGAAAATATCAATACGAAGTGGATTTCAGTAGGACGGATAAGGATGGAGGGGGAGAGAGAGAGTGCGAGGATCTTGGAAAATAAAGTTACAGATGGAACGGGGATCGTTCGGACAGCTATGATGTGCCACGAACAAGCTCTCTTTCAACTCCCAATATCCTTCTTAAGGGGAAACATGAAAGGCTTCCTGTCAGGAATTTGTGCACGTTAAAAATTCATTAAACCACCAGAAGGGGTAAGAATTTTGGGAATGGTCGAAAAGGAAAGATACTTCATCACTTCATAGATAAAGGAGATTCGAACTGTACAATAAGCATTATAGTGAGCATCTGCGAGCAGAACTTAAAAAATAGAGACTCTTTATAAAGCAATATTCTTGCCTGTTTCCTTATACGCAAGCACATCCAGTGGCAGAAATCTAACTAGAAATGAGGGCATTCTCCTTTCATAGGCACAGAGACGAGCCCTATTCTTCATGACGGCAGTAAAAAATACCAGTTCTACATTAGCTCTCCAAGTGAACGCAGAGCAACTCCAGATTGACCTAGAGCTGCAGTTAAAGGTGACCAACTATGAAATATATGTTAAAGTTACCAGCATATGTGGGGTAGAGCACCTTTATGAGACCTCGAGGAAACTGTAACCTTGTGGAAGGCGGATTTTATGTGACAGCAATGACTGAATGGTACAGGAGGATCGAGAAAGAAAAGGAGGGAAGACCAAAATATGGTTTTTTGGGAGGGGAGAGAGAGAGAGAGAGAGAGAGAGAGAGAGAGAGAGAGAGAGAGGGAGAGAGAGAGCGTTAAGAAGATTCTCAAGAGAGATTCTCTTCAGAAAAGTGACAGGATAGATTAGTTGTACGCAGGAACCCCATTGGTGTTGTCATGGCCATTATTATTTAGTATTATTATTTAGACCCAGAGATTATCTTTGTTCTCTAGCATTTTCAAGCCTAATGGGGTTTCAACATGCATTTTTGAGAAATCAATATACTGCTGTGGACTAATTTGGGTATAAACTAATATAAAGCCCTGGGCATATGTTATTATTTAAATTGTATCGGGTTTCCTTGTTAACTCCATGTAGGTTTTTCGATAGTAACGTAACGTATTTTTTAATAAATTTTTAATAGCATATGCAAAATTTAGGTCAAATTACATTTAAATAACCTCTAATATAATTAAATTAATTTATTTTGTTTTGTTTTAAACTTTTTAGTTAAGTTTAGCTTAAAAAAAAAATATTGCTCCTTCATATAAACACACCCACGTGAGATAGAAAGGAAACTCAAAACATGAAAATTCGTTAAAAACTTCGAAACATATATTTTCATAACATGCGTAAAGTAAATTTAAATTGGAATCTGTGTTGAAGTATCATTCTTGTTATCAGTCCGTTGTCCTTCTTTTCCCTTGATAGAGATAATTTGTTGTTGCTTCACTATCAACGTAGTGATTACGTTTCTTTTTTGTTATTTATTTATTTGTTTAACTACTCTTTACATCACTAAGGGTCCATAGGGAGAAGGAATATCTACAGGTAGTAACCCTATTCTATATCCATGGTAAGGGCGTAATTTCGAGCTATTTGTTAATTTAATTAGTTAATTAATTGCTGGCTCAGAGGGGGATTTGAACCCCCAACACTAGGATTGAGAGATTCGAACGGGTACAAGTGCAAGGAAACAAAGTTTTTTTCGTTGAAGTTGGCATAATATTTAGTCGGGGAACTAGGATGTAAAGTTCAAACGCAGATAATCATTAATTACAAAACTGAGGAATTAGTTTAGTTGACGCACTAGTTGGGACTCATGCGTTAATGAATTTTTATTTTTAGAATAATATATTTTAAAAAAAAGAAGAAAAAAAATGACATTAAATTTTTTACATATTTTATACTAGGTATTAAAGGTAAGAATCAAAAGAAAATAAAACCTTGAAAAATAAAACAACGAATTTGAAAGGGTAAGGTAAACAACGAATTTAACTAATGCTGTCAGCTTGGAGGGTATGGTCGGCCTGGCACAATCGTACACACCCTCAACCCTTATGTCAAAAAACCAGCCACTAAAATGTGAGCTTCCATTGGCACAGCTGAAGGGGATAGGCCGAGGCATACCGTGATCAGGGTACCGCTTTCGTGGCTCTCTCACTACACCCAAAACTCATTATATTGAAAAAAATCATTAAGCATATTACTTTCTAGGCGCTGATAACCACACATCTGAGCACATTAAAACTCCAAACAGCAAATAAACTATTATGTTACTAACGTGTTTAAGTTACTGACACTGTTTTTAGAATAGGGTGGCTAACTTTAGTTTGCCCTTCCCTAAGTGCATGAAAGGTAGTTTTAATGAAATAGAGCAAGAAATATATGTCAGACACATGTTAGACAACAAATTAATATGTGAACTGTCAATAATCGACTGAATGTTTCAAGTATGGATTTAAAAGACTTGCATTCTGACATAAACCTTTTATATTCCTCTTATATAGCGAAACTCCATTTGAAAGCCCTCTTTTATAGCCTGAGTCACACGATGATGCTCTTTGTGCTGAATAATTGATTATTTTAGGTTCGGCGAAATGGTTTAGGGGTATTCTTGTGAATTGTTTTCACCTCCTTTTGTGTTATAATAAACTTATACATATGTAATATTTCACTTATTCTCTTTGGCTTGCCTATCTTATTAATCATTTTAACTAGATTTTTTTCTAGTGGCTGAGAAGTTATACTACCCTCGGAGGAGTGTTAAATACACTTGTAAGCTTTTTTACATGAAAAAAATGGAATATCTAATTAACTTATAACAATCATTCCTCATACTAGTATTATATTAATAAAAACACTTATGTTTATTTTAGGGTATTGATTTTGGCTTTTAATTATAAGCGTATCAATTAAAAGCCACAATTATACCTTAAAAGTGAAATTTAATATTTTAAATAGTAACGTTCCCTCCCTCCAATGACCCTTAGTGGTTGCAAGGGAGGCTAACCCAGCAAAAAAAAAAAAAAAATTAGTAACGTTTCAGTTTAGTGAGTATTAAGTTCTTAATCTTTAACTCGTAATAAGTATGGATGTAAAATTTTAAACATATAGCACTCTATAATATTGTAAGTTATTTTTTTTTAAATTTAACCTTTCTTACAACCATATAGTATAATGAAGGGTGGATCTTGTAGGTGTATATATATATTATATTTTACCGCCATGTAATCCTTCACACTTTTCGAATATATATTTTAATAATGCACAAATATGTTTGGAGTTTTATTACACTAAATTAAATATGAAGCTTGCCACAGAAAAACATACACTATTTTGCTCTAATACCCTACTCCTATTCGTCCGATTTTATTGAATAATGAACTCAGACTTCTTTATTTTAAATTTAAAAGCCACTGGAATTTCAGTAGGAAAAAACTAATTGCGGTTTCCAGTAACTAAAATTAAAACATATTCAGGTAAACCAGCAAATATAAAAAAAAAACTTCAATTGCTCAATTTCGCTAAGTAATTCTTAAAATATTCCTTGAATCAATACACATGAGCATCCTCTAATTAAAATTATTTAACAAAATAATTTACTTGCACTTGATATTTGATGTAATCCCTACTTATGTTCAGTCCTATTTCTCTCTTGATTGAAATCAGCCTTTTTTTCTATTTGCATTTAAATTCGACATGTTAGATCTCATTAAGAAAAACATCTAATTTGATATATAAACTGTAACATTAAATTTTTTTTTACTGGTATACCGCCACGCCAAAATTGTTGAATTTTGTTATTTGAGTATTTCATTTATCGATAAGAAAGTCAATCTAAATTCAACGAATAAGTTACTGTTAACTTAGTCTACGATAGTCATTCAGGAGCTACTCTTAGGTTTCGAATAACTATATATGTGATTCTAAGACAAGTTGAGTTGCATTCCAGAAGAGGCGTTATAAAGGTTTGGTCTATGTCAGTGCAATAGAGGCTGAAAAAGAGCAGGCGAAAAACAGACCCTTGACGTAAGCCATTTTGAATGTTTTATCGGTTTGACAGCTAACTTCACCCTTAACTTGGAATACTTATCTTATCTAAAGCTAGCTTAATTCTTATCAACATTATTAACGTCATTAACTTTTAAAAACATTAGAAAATATTAAATAATTTTAATTCAAAATGTAGTCTTATGTGGATATAAAGTTTGAATTAAATACATATTCATTTGAAAATGAATGCTAAGTAAATAAATAGAGTGCCATGGTTGGCAAGTTGGGTACTATAATACTGGGATCAAAACCCGCCCTGGGCAAGATGTTATCCAAAAATTAAAGATTATGTGCATACATTGTTTATTTCAAAATAATTAATTTTTTTTAATAAATGATTCGTTTATTTTGTCTATTCATTCATATATTCCAAAAAATATCATATATTTATATTTGGAATATAGGCAAAATAAATGAATAATTTGCACACATGAGAATTGAAATGTCAGCATCAGGGTAATGTGAATACTGTTACGTCATACAAACTAATAAATACTTCAAAATCAGCTGTTTGATGATTAAAGAGATTAGGGACAGTTGCGATGAATATTTTGAAGTTTATATTTCTTGCGAATATAATTTACGAAAATTTTAATCGAAAATGTAAAATATTAGGATTAGGAATGGAAATAAATGGGGAAACTGACGCGCGTGCCAAAGGAGGATACGTGGGGGCAGAGAGTGAGATTCCCATTAGTTAAAATGATTCAACAAAATGATGAACCCAGGGGGCCGAGGTAGCCTAGGGGATCAGTTCAGGGTCTCTCAACCTAGGCGCCCTAAATTCAAATCCAACTCAGGGCAAACGTTTCGCTTGAATCGAGAAATATTGGATTTTTAAATAAGTTACTGTTAACTTAGTCTACGATAGTCATTCAGGAGCTACTCTTAGGTTTCGAATAACTATATATGTGATTCTAAGACAAGTTGAGTAGCGTTCCAGGAGAGGCGTTATAAAGGTTTGGTCTATGTCAGTGCAATAGAGGCTGAAAAAGAGCAGGCGGAAGACAGACCCTTGAGGTAAGCCATTTTGAATGTTTTATCGGTTTGACAGCTAACTTCACCCTTAACTCGGAATACTTATATTATCTAAAGCTAGCTTAACTCTTATCTACATTATGTCATTAACTTTTGAATATTATATAGTTTTAATTCAAAATGTAGAGTCTTATGTGGATATAAAGTTTAAATTAAATACATCTTCATTTGCAAGTAAATGTTAATTAAATAAAAAGAGTGGCATGGTTGGCAAGGACATCCAGTTGGGTACTATAATACTGGGATAGATGGACATCCTTGCTTACCACGTCACTCTTTTTCTTTACTTAACATTCATTTGCAAATGAGTGTTAAGTAAATAGAGTGACAGGGTTGGCAAGGATGTCCATTTGGGTACTATAATACTGGGATAGATGGACATCCTTGCCAACCCTGTCACTCTTTTTCTTTACTTAACATTCATTTGCAAATGAAGATGTATTTAATTAAAACTGGGAGCTATAGATAGTCTATCCCTCCATCACCCTAAGTCGTTGAAAAAGAGGTTAAATAAATAAAAATTTATGTTTCTATAAACTGTAAGGAAATTTTGTATTTAAACGTCTTGCAGAATGAAGGACTCCAGACTGCAGAAGGTCGCAAATAAGGAAGAAAAAAATGAGAAATTTAGCGAGCATGATAGCTGTAGTCAGCTGTGAGGGATGCGGAGGCGAGCGGTCTCCCGTTATCTGGAGTAGTATAGTATCAACTTTAACATCCCTCGTTATCAGCCTTCCTTCCTCCCTACCAGGAAGAGAACCTGCAGCCACTCCCCCGCCGAATCGGCGATAAAAGCACTCGCTGCTGGCTGCTGGACGGATGGAATCCGATGGAGGAGAATCCTTGGGGCGTATACCTGTACCGCTCGCTGCAAAGAGGTCTCAGATACACCCAGGAAGTCCCAGGAAGACTAATACCTCTTCTTCAGGTGTAGGGACGATATGTCAAAGCCTGTCTTGGTTTCGCTTAGCCTAGTGTAGCAGATAACAGTCATGTGATATGAATGGGTGAGGTAAGAATGCTGGAATTACGTAATTGCCATGCAATATCCTAAGAACTTTTATAAATTTCCTTTAGACAATAACAAATACTATGATGCTAAAGGATGCTATTGAAACTTGGTCATTAGGGTTTGCTGTGTTTTTGTTTTTTTTAACCTCTGATGCAAGCACGTTGCGTAGGGGCTGTCTATAGGCACCCTATTCTAAGCAACAATGGCATTGGACAAACATTTATTTCCTGATATTCCTGAGGCAATTAAAATTAACATAATTACTATGAAAATATTAATATTAATCATTTTCATTTTCCAATCATCCTTAGATTGTTCTTTTAGAAAGAACAATGGTTTAAATTTGAAATAGATAGATATACAAATTGTAACCTAATAATTTGCTAATAATTTTAATCAATGTTGACAATTTCAAAGGGTGAAATTCGCTATTTTAAATTAAAAATCTGTCAGACCGCTCATTGTAGGATTCTATGGGACTTATTAAAAAATATTAATTCGAGCCCTATTCTTCATGANTATTTATTAAATTATTAGTAATTGATTGTAATTGTTGAAATTCGGTGAAATAGGTCAATTTCCAGTTAAAATGCATATTTACCTCAAAAATAGAAATCCGATCAATGTCGAGGGAAATGAAATTATCGGGCAAACGCTACCCCAAATGTACAAGTGTATTGATCATTATTTAATAACTAGAAAAAAAATGTTAAAAGATTGTAAGTGAATTCTGGATCACAACTAACTTTGAACATTAGAGATTAATGTGGATAACCAGATGTTTTCTGTTGGGGTTCGGTCAACCGAATCGACCGAACCCAAACAAAAAACATCTAATAATAATATCTACGGTAAAAAAAACTCTTCATTTGATTAATGTGAAAAGTTTTTGAACTCGGGTTAATTTTGAATTCATGATATCAAATCAAATTTGTTAGTTTATTATTTCTCCCGTTCTTGAGACTGATAATGAATTGTTTCTGGGACTGGCTTGTTAAATATAAACAAAGAAGATTGCTTGGTTAAAGGTATTTCGATTGTGACTAGACTAATTGGTAAAAAGTGTTTTACAAATGGATTTATTGACAAATTACACTGGGGAACACATTTATTGTTGAGTTAGATCTGACACTGTTTTTTCACTAATTCTTGGCGTCTGAGTCCGAAAATAACCTCAGAATTTGCCTATCACGTCAACTTTTTAAACTACAGGACATCCTGAGAAATCATAAAAATCATGTATTTAAAAGAACATGAGGTAAAAACGTACCAATTATACAGTTTACAAAACATTTAGTGTATATTAAATCGAGTTCATACATACGAGTATAAAATTGTTTAATTAATGAATTGTACTGTGCGTTTGTAGCTTTTTCTGGAGTGTTTAGTTTGTGTACATTCGCGCTTGATGCTCCTAAAATAGTCAGCCATCATATGTACGTCCCATCTACCTTGATACCTTGCTTCCATGACCCTCAAATCTTGATGGAAACGCTCACCCTGCTCATCACTCACTGCACCAAGATTGTCCGGGAAATTAGCAAGGTGGCTGTGTAAAAAATGCAATTTAATACTCATGTTACAACCTAGCTTTTGGAAGCTTTCCGAGAGTTAATAATAATATATAGAAAACAAATGGACTGCAAACTCCAGCTTGTTCGTACTCCTCACCATGCGAAAGATTGCGCGAAGGATCTAGATAAATAACAAAAATAACCCTATCAATGATAACCTCCATTGATCATAATGAACCATCCGGAGAGCGACCTCTTNTCATTTAGAAGATGTCTTGGTTAAAGGTATTTCGATTGTGACTAGACTAATTGGTAGAAAGTGTTTCACAAATGGATTTATTGACAAATTACACTGGGGAACACATTTATTGTTGAGTTAGATCTGACACTGTTTTTTCACTAATTCTTGGCGTCTGAATCTGAGAAAAACCTTGGATTTTGTCTATCACGTCAAATTTTTAAACTACAAGACATCCTCAGAAATCATAAACATCATGCATTCAAAAGAACATAAAGTAAAAAAACGTACCAAATATACAGCTTACAAAACATTTAGTGAAAGTTAAATCGAGTTCTTACATATGAAATTGTTTAATTAATGAACTGTACTGTGCGTTTGTAGCTTTTTCTGGAGTGTTTAGTTTGTGTACATTCACGCTTGATCTCCAACAATTGTCAGCCATCATATGTACGTCCCATCTACCTTGATACCTTGCTTCCATGACCCTCAAATCTTGATGGAAACGCTCACCCTGCCCATCACTCAAGATTGTACGGGAAATTAGCAGATGGCTGTGTAAAAAATGCAATTTAATGCTCATGTTACAACCTAGCTTTCGGAAGCTTTCCGAGAGTTGCTTGACAATTTCGGAGTAATCCAATGCTCGTGCATTTCCAAGAAAGTCTTTAACAATGTTTTTGAATGCCAAATCCGTATTCCCCTTCTTCTTAAGAGGGAAATTAATTGAAAACTATTTTGTTTAATTTAAGTTTTTTATATGAGTTCAGGTTCCTCCGAAAATATTTAAAATCGGCAACTGACTTGGGGGGAGGCTTCCCATTGACAGACGTTTTTACGCCAATACTTATTGCATATTGACTTGGTAGCTTTTTTGAAACATATTAAATCTATGTTTTGTACATTCATAAATCATATTCTGCCTGTAATACCTTTAGATTTTGTCTATATCTCCAATAATAATAATATATACAAAACAAATAGACAGCAAACTCCAGCTTATTCGTACTCCTCAGCATACGAAAGATTGCGCGAAGGATCTAGATAAATAACAAAAATAACCCTATCAATGATAACCTCCATTGATCATAATGAACCATCCGGAGAGCGACCTCTTCCTCTGCGAATGGCGGGGGCTGGGTGAGTCAGCCCACTCTCAATTAGCGCCACAAATTACCACGGTCTGTTTTTTTTTGTCCGTGTGCGTGTCTGGTCCGCAGCTGGTGGTCTTCCGCTTCTACTTGCACTTTGCTGAGCTCATATCAGACCCAGCCTTTTCGATCCATACTTCGAAGGCAGTCGATTCTAATCGATAGTTATGTGATATGAACCTATTTTAATCGATATCCGCATATTAATAAAAATTGGTAGTTCATAACTATCTCTTAATCTTTTACTTAAAAACGGAGTCCCGGACTGAACTATCATTGCTTCTGCATAAATAAAGATCAAAAGATGAAATTCACTACAAATAAATTTTTTTTATAATAATAAAAAATCTTTGATGGAAATTTTAATTTATTTATAAGTTTATTTTAAATACAATTTTTACGAAGAACGCATTTTAAGGAAGAAATTTACGAATGTAGCCACGATGGGTGACCGTTTCTATCATTTCCCGGCCAGCCTAGAGCAAACTTTAGTGGAAGTACCTTTTGGATTAATTGGTCTTAATGGCGCTTGACTTTTATTTCGTCATTTATTTGTATTTTTTTATTTACGTGGCAGGCATTTGGATACTTTCTAATCATTTGAAAATGTAATTAATAGCCAATATGTATTTTTGGGTAGTATTATTCAATACAAACTTACTGAA
>KZ810756.1:19688-32449 GCA_000696205.2 Oncopeltus fasciatus | reverse complement strand
AAAAAAAAAAAAAAAAAAAAAAAAAAAAAAAAAAAAAAAAAAAAAAAAAAAAAAAAAACTTCTAATAAAAATATCTACAGTATTAAAAATATCTCCATAGAAATATATATTTTGGAAAAGCTTAGTCAATGATATATTTTCTTTGGTACTTAGCTGTCTTCTCTGATTAAACTATCTGATTGGAAAATATTTTAAAGGAAACAAATGTAATCACTTTGTTGCATCAAACAATAAAAAAATTCCATAAGCCCGTCTCCGATCTGGAATTGGTTACTGGGTTAAGTACTAGTTAAAATCCAACCCTAGCTAGAAATTTGCACAACGTGTGAAATCACCTTGCTCCCTCCGAGCAAGTGGGTGTTACCTGAGATTGGCGGCCTCCGGACCGTACTCCCCCCATCCGACGAGGGGTGGGAAGGTGAGGGTGAAGGAGTACAGCCAGACTGCCAGGACGATGAGGATCGCTGAGCGACGGGTGAGATGGCTGTGGTTCACTGGACTGCTGATGATGAGATATCTCTCGAGAGCGAGCACGGACAGCGTTCCTATCGATGTGATGCCTGCAACAATCCGGACACAAATATGCCACTGACGTCACTCAAGTTCTGTTTAAATTAAAATTGTATTTAATTAAATTAAAATGAATTTATTAATTAATCGCGCTAAAATTCTAACGAGAATATGAAGATAACTATGTGAGCATATTTCTACAATTGTGATGATCGTGTCAGAGATTTGATGAGTATATGTAAAGAACTACGCAAGCTGCAGTCTACAATTGTGATTATAGGCATATGAAAGGAATTAGGAAAGTTGATGACCAGACTTTTGATTTTATATTATTGTCCTTTTATTCTCCGTCTTCATTGGTTTCTGCAAGCCATCTCCCGTTGGCGAGCGCTTTCGGACATTGTCCATCTTCTGGCCGAATACATGCGTTCACTTTCACTGTCTGTATTCAACTGCGTTTGTATTCTGTGAGTTAGTTGGGTGTGTCAGGTAGCTGTAGCGGTCACTTTTGTCGGCGATGAGGTCTGTCGCACGTGCGAGTTATGAGGGTCAGAGTCCATTATTCCAGGTATAGGTTGAGGTAGGGATTGGTTGTGACCCCCTTTGTTGAGGTGTTATAAGTGTTCCGAAAGTTTTTGTAAATGTGTTTGTGTTTGCCTATGGATTATGCTGTCTTATGTCTCTTTGCGTTGTTGTCGGTTTGTGCGTCGTCTGTTCGTTTGCGTTTGTGTGTTCGTTTTAGTAATAATAGCGGTCTAAATATGGTGTCAGATAGTGTGTTGAGTTGTTCGTTAATTATGTTATTGTCAGCGGTTCTTGTTTTGTAGATTTCCATGTTTTCTAAGATGTCCATCTTCCGTCCCTTCTGTTGTTTGTGTAGCAACGTCATGGTTGTTTTTATGTCGGTGAGGTCGTGTCCGTTGTCTTGTAGGTGGTTTGCTTAGTTGGAGTCCCGTTTATGTCGTTTGTATGATCGTGCGTGTTCGTCAAATCTCGGTTTTAGTTTTCGTCCTGTTTGTCCTATGTATGTCTGGTTGCATGTGCATGTCAGTTGGTATACTCCGCTGGAGTTGAATGTTTCAGTCTTTTTTCTTGTTCTTGTGTAGGTTGCGTTTTAGTGTATTGTCTGTTTTTAATGCTGTGAGTATACCTTCTTTTCTAAATAGGTTTGTAAGTTTGTAAGTTTCAGTGCCTGTGTATGTTATTGTGTATCTATGATTTGCCTGTTCTTCTTGTTGTCTGTTCGTCCAATGAAGACGGAGAATATAAGGTATAAGGGTTCTATATTCATTGGTGGTAGAAATAATAATAACCCTTTAGATTATTTACCTTATAATATTGGTTTGGATGGTGTGTTTCAAGACAGTATTGTGATTTTGATGTTATTGGGGATGTTTAAATTTGGATATCTTCCCATTTTTGTTATCTTGTTTTTGAGATGCTCATAATTGGGGCCATATATTTTTCATTACCATTGGATCGAAAGAAAACTTTTATTGGGTAATTTTTTCAGGAGTAATCAATCAAATTAAATATTAACACTTTAAAAGTATTTTAATCTTAAATAAAAGACAAATGAGGATCTTGAACCCACCTATAATACTTTTCAAATATATAAATAACTAAACATAGCATCTTCTTAATATTATTTGTCGAATATAATGTTAATAATTTTTTTTTTAAATTCGTTTTTCTGCCACAGGGGAGACGGATTTTGTAAAATAACCCAATAGAAAAATACTTCAAGGAATATGAAATATGAATATATCTACTAAGATTTATATCCTTTGATTACACCCGTTCACATAATTTAATGCGTATATTTTGTATAAATGATTAATTTAATTTGCTTAAAAAATACAAAACCATTATATTTATTTTTATTTTTATTTTCTTTGAGTAATGAAATTTTCTAAGAATAAAAAGCATTTTAAATTTGTACTCTCCGAAAAAGATTTATTTCAAATTTAAAAATCGCCAAAGCCTTTTTTTTTCTTAGAATTGACCATTTTGAATTATTTCTTGAATTCAACTTGAGGCTATACAGTTTCACCTCCGATTCAACCAGATAGGATCATAGAGGGAGGGACTATCTAGAGGAAGCTGTCCTATTCTAAACAACAATGTCACTAGACAAGCTTTAATTTTTTTCTAATAATTAATGATAGGGAATAGAATAAAAAAATCTATCTCTCCTAGCCAGGACTCGAACCTAGATCTTCTGCTTGCCGGGCTGGAATGTTTCCTTTACACATGTGTAAAGGAAATATTCCGGCCCGGCAAGCAGGACATCCACGTTCGAGTCCTGGCTAGGAGAGATAGATTTTTTTATTCTATTCCCCATCATTAATTGTTTAAAATTTACGTGGGATAATAAACCACAGACAAATTAATATTTTTTTTATTTTTTTCAAGTTTTCCTTGGGCTGGCCTCGAACAATCAACGCAAAGCTTTGGAATACTGAATCTAAGTATTGAAATTGATTCGTAAATTTAAATCTATTCCGCACAAGAAACATGTATTTTTCGTAAAAGTAAAATTACTCTGGATTTTAAAAACTAAGTTACATAGCATAGTTCAAATTACTTTATAATCTCATTTTGCAGGCATGAGATTTTCATATCTAGGAGTTTGATTCATTCATATTGTCCATAAAAAGTTAGATTTAGTCATAAAATATTGAGGTGTTACATCCTAAATAATTCAGTATCAATACATTACTATACTACTCAATATTATTACTATTATTTACACAAAATAATTCTTTCATCAATATAAATCCTCAATATGGAAATTCCTTTATAATCAGATCTGATTCCTGAATTTCTTAAGATTGAGAAAAATCACCTGAAAAAGATAATCTTATCAATTACAAGCAACACGGCCATTAGACGACTTGAAAGCTTTCCACTAAGACAAAAGACGATAACGGATCCTACTGCTGATAATCTACAAATCCGCTTATTCATTTGTTCAAGCTGAATAAAAGTCGATCTTTTCTACTTCATCAATAAGCTGATTAAGATATTTTGGATTTTAGCAGAGGTGCCTTCCTATGTAGCTATACAGAAATCAGTGTGTACAAATTTATTTATAAAAAAGTATATAATATTAGTTAATTTATAATTTAGCTAAATTAATTAAATCTTATGTTTATTGATTAGGTTCAGCAATAAAATAAGCTAATATTATTTCATAATAAACAATATAGTCTTATAAATATTAATTTAGTTGTGGTTTATTATCCTACGTAAATTTCAAACAATTAATGAGAGGGAATAGAATAAAAAGCTAGGACCAGCCAATACTCAAACCTGGATCTCCTGCTTTCCGGGCCGGTATGTTTCCATTACACCACCGGGACGAGCCAGATAAATTATTAAATTCCCAACACACTAGCGAGAGCCTAACCCACGAGAAAGACGAATACATCGTCTTATGCTCGAAGTAGCAGACATTGTCTAGCTATTTATCGACTCTCGTTATTTACTTTTTGAATTTTCATTTATAAATATTTAATTTAGTTGTGGTTTATTATCCCACGTACATTTTAAACAATTAATGAAAGAGAATAGAATAAAAAATCGATCTGTCCCAGCCAGATAAGTTAATAAGTTATCTGACTCGTCCCGGTGGTGTAATGGATACCAGCCCGGAAAGCAGGAGATTCAGGTTCGAATCCTGGCTAGGACAGATAGATTTTTTTATTCTATTTCCTTTCATTAATTGTTTGAAATATAGTCTTATGATTATCTTCAATCATAATTATAACCAAACCCCTCTCTTAAAAAAATTGTTGTTTTACCTATCAAATCAAGTAGTTCCAGAATATGTATTACTGCGGTTTATAATGACATAAACAAGGTTTTTTATTAGCATTTGATTTTCACGTAATTCAGATTTTAGGTTTCTGTTAATCAAATAATGTTCTTCATTTTTTATCGGTTTCTTCAGTTTTTTACCAATTAAGCAAAGGGGTTTAATTAGAGTTTGAAGAATTAAAAGGCATATAGCGTTTTGATGAATTAGCTTTAGCTGCATACGTTTTGTTCATTTAAATATTGTTGCATTTCAACTAACAAACCTTTAATAGATGATTTTGTAGGAGTTTACTGCAATAACCACTTGTTTATTTTTCTAGCAATGTAACGTAACCTATTGATTGTAAAACTATCAACGTAACAAGCTCCAGAGCTACTACACTGTTGTTCATCAGCTTTGAATGAATTTTATTTTATCACTTTACTCGTTCCTGTCCTTAAGAAGTACTTAACTAATATGTACTTAACTAATATGTACTTAACTAAACAACCCTGAGAGTTATAATTTTTTTTTTCTTCTATTAAAGGCATGGCAACCACTGAGGGTCATTATTGCCTCAATTACTATTGCCTATCATCGTTGTAAACAATTTAATGTTATGTAAGATAGATATATTTTTTTTTCAAATTTTTATAATTCATTTTATTATACAGTTATATTATTGATACAAAAAAAAACAATATTAGGACAAGAGCTCTTTTAAATTTTAATCTTTTTTTTTTTCTTTTTTTATTATTATTCTACTGTAAATACTTTTAATCTTCAGTCTTAAGTATACTATGATATCATTACACCATTTTTCTTTTAGCAGTTCTTAGTATATGAGTGCGTGACTTAATGTAATATATGATACCAGTCTTATTGTAAGGTTTGTTGAGTCAAGTTCCCTGTCCAAGAGACGGCCAAAGCCCCACCCCCCGATCTCCGCCACGGCCACGCCCGGCTGCTCTCTTTGCTATGTTGTGCGTTGTAAGTAGTTTCGTAGCTCTACAGGTGAGACGCGTACACCCCCTGCCAACCAGAGTGCTCGCGTCTCTCCAGAGCCCGGGACCTAAACGACGGTCCAGAGAGTCGGGAGTAACCGAGGACATGCGACCACGAGAAGAGAGGACCCGACCGTACTAGGCTGTGATTTGTCAGTATTAGAATTGGCACCTAAAGATGCCACAGCTAATTATTCAGATAATTCTTGAATGTTTGAATAAGATTTGGTTATAAAAAGAATATATATGGTTTAATTCAATAGCACGGTGATAGTTAGATTTGCGTAATTAGAGATTTGTAATAAATGTAACAATAAATCATATTATCGAATATGGTGTTAGTTTTCTATGAATTTAAATCTTATCTAGAATATTTATATTTTTTAGAAAAAGAAATAAGTTTGCTATGTGTTGCGAATTATTTTTAAGTAGTTCCGTCAAGTCTGTTGGTAGGTCAAGTTTGTTTCTCTCCTGTTGGAAACCTCTGCAATCTATTAGGATGTGCTTCACTGTTAGCCTCACATCACATATTTGGCACATAGTGGGAGGATCCCGTGCCATTAGGTAACCATGAGTAATTCGGGTATGTCCGATCCTCAACCTGGTCAGAATAACTTCCTCACGTCTCGACTCTCTCCTTGAACTATTCCATGATTTTACTTCACCTTTGATTAAGCGTAACTTGTCACCTAAATCCATTTGTCTCCACTGGTCAGTCCACATATTTAGAATACTAATTTTTACTGCAGCAATGATATCATTCGCCGGAATTTTTGTTATTTTTATCCCGTCATGAACTGCTTCTTTTGCAAGTTTATCTACTGCAGTATTTTCCGGTATACCTATGTGACTCGGAATCCAAGTAAAAATTACATTGATATAATGTCTCCTTAGTTCATCTACTTTACTTAGAATATCTATAACCAAAGAGTTTTCTGTAAAAATATTTTTTATTGCTAGAAGAGACGCGAGGGAATCAGTACAAACAATTAATCGATTTGTTGTTGGTGAAATGATGTTCAAAGCTATCTGTAGAGCAATAAGTTCAGCAGTAAAATTTGAGCAAAGAGATGTTAGGGAAAATTTATAGTATCTATTTTCACATATTTTTGCCGCTCCTACTCCCTCTGAGTTCTTTGATCCATCAGTGTATATGAAATTAGAATTACAACATTTTTCTTTGATCTTATTAAAGATATTTTTGTAATACTCCGGTATTGTTTCTTTTTTTGGATATTTTACAAGTGACATATTATATGTTGGTGGGGTTGTAATCCAAGGAGGTACACTTAATACGGAATTTGTTATAATTTTTAAGTAGCTAGTTAGACTGATCTACTTTGCCAGTGGGAAGAAATCCTGACCTCACACTCTTTGTGCTTCATGCATAGAATAGTGTGTTTCCTACAAGATAGTCTATCCCGTTAGTATAGGTTCTTCGTGTGGAACGTAACTAATATTCTCTTTGGTGGTGGCTGTGAACTCTTTAAACTTCTTTTACATAATTTTAGAAACAATTTTTTTTTAAATAGCCTATCTAATAGCTTGAAATTAAGTAGCCAGTAAAGTAGTAAAATTGTTTTACAAGAATATTCTTTTTAAAAGAATTTTACGATAACCTAGGATATAATAGTAAATAGAATTTCAAAAAAATATACAAGATTAAAACTAAAAATGATTCAACTGACAAATGTCAAAATGAATTGGAAATGTTTTAAGACAAAATCTCTTAAAACTTAACATAATTGTTCGATACAAGACTAAATGGGTATGAAAAATAACAGAAGTGACAATCAAAATGATAATTCAAGAATTATGCCTAAAAAAAGACCATCGAGAAGGAGCTAAATGACTTCAACAGATTTACCTAGCTGCATTAAATAAGAGTAAATGAAGAAATTTAATTTAGAAGCCTTAGAGAATAACAAGGAGTGTAATATGTATTTTCTCTAAAATTTGCTCTAGTTTGGGGGGTTATCTTGGTCTCCACCTTGATTCACAACGAAACTGCAGTTAACATATTAAAATCATACGACAAGAACTATATATATATCTGTGTGTGTGTGTGTGTGTTTATATATATATTTAAAAAGTTGTTTTATCCAACCAACATGGATAGCTTGGATTTCGTCACGGGAAATGTGCAGAAAAGACCGGCGATTGAAGAATTCTAATTAAAATCGATAAATATTGAAATAATTGATAATTTGAAATTAATTTATAATTATAAAACTCGAATCAATTCGTTTATGTTATAGTGTAATTTTTTTAATACTTTTAGGTAAAATACCTATTTTCCAGCTCATTGCAAAATTATTATATCATTAAGATAAATTATTTTTAAAAAACACATATTTGAAATTGTCACCCCAGTCTTTGAGACTGAACATTTTAGCATCGAAACTGATACTAGTCGAACTTCTAGCCTCAGAGTAGTCGAACTACAATGAACTTTTAAAGGAGTAAAAGTAAAATGTGGAAGTCCATTGCCTGAGAAGATATGAATACTTTCAAATGAAGAAAATATGGCCATATATTTCTGAATCATTATCTGCATTTAAATGTAATTTAACAGCTGAGAGCAAACAAATCAGCCAATCCTCTAGGCATGCCAAGACGCCAACTTCAAAATAGGTGTTCAGCACCAGCCTGCACAACTGACAAGAGATGTTGAAGTTTAATAAGATAGAACTCCAAGGTGTTTGAACACTGGCTTACAATTTCGCGTTGAGTTGCCGTGTCTATGCAGGAGGATTCAACTAGAACTGACTGATTTAATCAGCAAAGGACGGTATTTAAACAGACTTATGTTGTCAATTTAATTGTGAGGGAGTCGTTCTTTGAATGCAACGCGAGAACTTCTCGAAGGAAACTAAACTGAGTTTTGCTATGCCTTGACAACTGCTCATAGGAATGGGAGGATAGAGGAAATCGTTCTTGACTTGGGGCACTATTTATAATTTGCTTTCCGCCCAAAGCACGTCAAAGCAATACACCGAATATTAGGTTGGATTTTAACTTTATTTTGAACCACTAAGAGTAAGGGATGGTGGAGCTATTTACAAGTTTCGTGAAAATATCTTGGTAGGCCAATAAAGGTCAACTGATAATAGCTCATTGATAGTTGAAATTTTAATACATTTTACTCTTATTTTTTTTTACTTATTTGTAATTCAGGAACGATTAAAAGTTCTTAACTGATCGAAAATTTTGTTAGATAAAGAAAGAAAATAAATTAAAGAAAATAACGATTAGATTATTGTTACTAAAATATATTTGAAATATAGACTAGATTGAATATCTAGTGGGTATTTCTGGCTTTTCACTATCCTGGCTATTTTTTCTGCTGCGTCACATAACATCATGTGAGCTGAAAATAGCCGCTTGTGACGTCAGACGCTGACGACCAAACACACAAACCTCTGTCGACAAGAGTCAAGTAGTGTCCGTTTCTGCTCCTGTCATTCGGCAGGACTGGCCTTCTCTATGGTTTCTCTCTGCTCTGCCGGAGTCTGAATTGGAACATTCCCCCAACCCACCTCAATAACATTTCACTTTTACATAAGTTTTGTTTTCATATCTTAGAAGATAGTATCTTAATTTATATGTCCAAGAATGAACTGCGTCTACCACAAATGAATTAGGCTTTTACATTGAACAAATAAAAACTCTCCAAGATAGCTAAGGAAATTTGTATATATGTTTATATAAAATCATGGGTTTGAGTGTTTTTTTAGATATCCTAAACTCGATATTTCGACTTTTATTAACTATCAATTTTTAGTTAAAATCGGATAAGGGGAAGGAAGGGTTGAAATAGAATAAAACTAAAATTTATAATCGAAATATAATAAATTTTAGTTAATAGAGTTAAGAAAATGTTTGTAGAAACTATGTGTGAAATCCGATTTTCTGAAGTGATTAATACATTTTTACGAAAAGCGCTTATTATGGATTTGTGTATTACATTACGTTTATTATATTATATTTACAAATATAATATAACATTATAAATATTTATTTGGTTGTGGTTTGTTATCCCACGTAAATTTTAAACAATTAATGAGAGGGAATAGNCTATATTATAAATAAGAGATTGACCTGGGCGGGATTTGAACCCGCGGCGTCAGGATTGCGAGACCCGTACGGATCCCCTGAGCTAGCCTGGCGCCCCTACATAAGTTTTCTTTTCATATCTTAGAAGATAGTATCTTAATTTATATGTCCAAGAATGAACTGCGTCAACCACAAATGAATTAGGCTTTTACATTGAACAAATAAAAACTCTCCAAGATAGCTAAGGAAATTTGTATATATGTTTATATAAAATCATGGGTTTGAGTGTTTTTTTAGATATCCTAAACTCGATATTTCGACTTTTATTAACTATCAATTTTTAGTTAAAATCGGATAAGGGGAAGGAAGGGTTGAAATAGAATAAAACTAAAATTTATAATCGAAATATAATAAATTTTAGTTAATAGAGTTAAGAAAATGTTTGTAGAAACTATGTGTGAAATCCGATTTTCTGAAGTGATTAATACATTTTTACGAAAAGCGCTTATTATGGATTTGTGTATTATATTACGTTTATAATATTACATTTACAAATATAATATAACAGTATAAATATTTATTTGGTTATGGTTTGTTATCCCACGTAAATTTTAAACAATTAATGAGAGGGAATAGAATTGTGGTGGGAATTTAATAAGACATCTAGCTCGTCCCGGTGGTGATATGGTTTAGCATACCGGCCCGTATAGCAGGAGATCCAGGTTCAAGTCCTGGCTGGGACAGATAGATTTTTTAAATTCTATTCCCTCTCATTAATTGTTTATAATATAACAGTGGCTTTGTAATTGCCCCTCACTTTAATTGCGGGCGGTATAAAGCCAGGATCATAGGTAAATTTTTTTTTTTTTTTTACTCTCATTGCTCTATCCGACTATATATTTATCATTTACTCACATTGATGTTTATCTTAATAAAACGAGTAGAGTTCCATAGCTTACACAGCTTTTGAGCAACTGACTTCTTGTATATAACTCCAATATTATCGGATTGTATAGCTGAGCTATGTAATTTCAAAAATTTTGCAATAAGAACATAAAAAAAAAAAAATTATATTAAACTTCTTTTTCTCTTATGCTACTTCCCTTCCTTCGTTCATTTCGGCACTACAAAGAACCACATCACCCTTCCCGCTTTTAAACTCTGTACTCAGATCTTCTAAACACTCAGTTCAGATCATCCCAACACAATAAAACAACAAGCAATTAATAATACACATTTAATTGTAGTCAATATATCCTTTTATTGTCTACAACAAAGTATATAGTCTTAGCAGATTTCTTTTCAATAAAAATGACTTGAAATCGGTATTTACAATTCCGTACATTATATATATATGTTTGTGATTAGTATTAAGCTTAGCGAATTTTTCTTCCTATCCATTGTCCTCTTGATTATTGGAATGGCCAGACTAAGAATATACTTTTAGCTTATGCTGCTCCTGCGTAAAGAGCTGTTTTTGTTTTTACTAAGAGTGGATTGCAGAGAGCGGTAACAAAAAGGCACTTCAGCAATGGAGACAAGAGCCGAGTCCCATTCCCGCCATATTCATCATTGAAGTACCAACGTTATGTTCGTTTAAGGGTTCACACTTTCAAAAGAGACCTCATTTTCAACTCTCGAGTACCTGATGGATTCGCTCTGAGTAGTAGAGGACATTTTTTTTTTTTTTTTAGTCGAAACAATGTTTTATGTTGTTCCCCCCCTCCCCCACCTGTTTTTTTACGAATCTGAATGCGTTCATTCAGGGAACTCGTTTCTCTCTTGTAAAAAAAAAAGTTAACATAAAAGGGCATTTTTCCTCATTAGAAAAGACAACTTACTATACTGAATTACTAAAGGAAAACTAGTTTATTCTCAGATTAACCACTATAAAATGAAAAAAGTTCTTCCGATCTTAACCGAACTGTCCTAAGAGAAGTGCATATATATATAAAACCGTCAAGAGAATTTGTTTTGTCATCCTGCTATATCATTAACTAGTTCATTTCACGAACTAGCTGAAAAACTGGATTTGAATTTATTGAAATGGTCTTTTGAGAAAAAAAAAAAACAGCCTAATTTCTAAATCTAAGTGTCTTTAGGAGACTTCAAAGAACAACGGATAATCTGGTCAAATTTGAGCTATTTTGAATTAATTCATCAATAAGAATGAAGTCCTCACGGTTTTTGCTAGTATTGTTTGTGCATTTGACCGAACAAGGAGTAGGCGTTTACTTGAGTGTAGGCAATTTCCTCAGATTTATTAATAACTTGATCAGTAGCAGAAGAGTCCGAGTCAGATGTTGAAATACTCTTACTCAAGAAGCAGAGAACGGAAAGTGTTATCGAGGGAGGTTGCCTAGGTGCTGATCTTTCTAACTTTGCAATTCATGGAGTTATGAATACAACTCTTCCCCTGTCCTTGGTCTTTTGTACAAAGATGATGTATTTATTTTCATAGCAAGAAAATATAGACGTTTACTATATCAATTAACATAAATTGATTACTACCTTTATTTGAAAACTCAATCTTTAAAATATCAACTTCAAAATCAATATGTGAAGTATCAATGAAGAAGGTGCTGAGAGTCCACTAAGAACTAGAAAAGTGCTAAACCCACATAACCTGCTACAATATATATATATACGATTAGATTATTGTTACTAAAATATATTTGAAATATAGACTAGATTGAATATCTAGTGGGTATTTCTGGCTTTTCACTATCCTGGCTATTTTTTCTGCTGCGTCACATAACATCATGTGAGCTGAAAATAGCCGCTTGTGACGTCAGACGCTGACGACCAAATACACAAACCTCTGTCGACAAGAGTCAAGTAGTGTCCGTTTCTGCTCCTGTCATTCGGCAGGACTGGCCTTCTCTATGGTTTCTCTCTGCTCTGCCGGAGTCTGAATTGGAACATTCCCCCAACCCACCTCAATAACATTTCACTTTTACATAAGTTTTGTTTTCATATCTTAGAAGATAGTATCTTAATTTATATGTCCAAGAATGAACTGCGTCAACCACAAATGAATTAGGCTTTTACATTGAACAAATAAAAACTCTCCAAGATAGCTAAGGAAATTTGTATATATGTTTATATAAAATCATGGGTTTGAGTGTTTTTTTAGATATCCTAAACTCGATATTTCGACTTTTATTAACTATCAATTTTTAGTTAAAATCGGATAAGGGGAAGGAAGGGTTGAAATAGAATAAAACTAAAATTTATAATCGAAATATAATAAATTTTAGTTAATAGAGTTAAGAAAATGTTTGTAGAAACTATGTGTGAAATCCGATTTTCTGAAGTGATTAATACATTTTTACGAAAAGCGCTTATTATGGATTTGTGTATTACATTACGTTTATTATATTATATTT
>KZ810755.1:18437-31779 GCA_000696205.2 Oncopeltus fasciatus | reverse complement strand
GGGTTAGCCTCCCTTGCAACCACTAAGGGTCATTGGAGGGAGGGGCTATCTACAGGTTGCCACCCCATTCTAAACACCCATGGCTCAGGACAAGCTTCTATATTATAAATAAAAGATTGACCTGGGCGGGATTTGAACCCGCAGCGTCAGGATTGCGAGACCCGTACGGAACCCTGAGCTAGCTTGGCGCCCCTCAAATAATATAGATGCAAAATAGAACCTAGTGTATGGTGAGCAACATGCCTTTGTTAGCATTGTTAGAAACGTTGGCTAAAATAAAAACTTTATTGTACAATAAATTCGTACAACCACTGTAAGCATACTTTCCCCGGAAAGCGGGAGATCCGGATTCGAGTCCAGGCTGAGGATGTAAGATTTTTTCATTATATAAATAATATTTTTTTGTGGTATTTAAACCCAATTAATTTTAACAATTTTTTAGTGCACGGGGAACAGAATAATAAATCTAAATTTCCCTTGCACTAAAAATTGTTAAAATTTACGTGGGATTAAATACCACAAAAAAATAATTTTTATAAAATTTAAATTTAAAAGTAAATAACGAGAGTCAATTAAATAGCTTGACAATGACAGCTCCTCCGAGCATAAGACGATATATTCGTCTGCTTTGGAGGTTAGACTCTCGACACTAGTGCGAGGAATTTAATAACTTATCAGACTTTCTCGGTAGCGTAAATGGAAAACGCACCGGCCCGGAAAGCAGGAGATCCAGGTTCGTGTCCTGGCTGGGACAGTTAGATTTTTTTTTCATAATATTCCCTTGCATTTATTGTATAAAATTAACGAGGGATTAAATATCAACTAATATCAGTATTTAAAAATACTTTTTTTTTTTTACATAATAATTTTAATTCTTCAACTACCAAGACTAAATTCCTAGTAATCCTCTCTTAATATAACTTGACAGTCAAAAATTAACCTCTAACATAAAGGAGAAATTTAATTAATTAAAATTTCTTATATCGTGTTAATATCACTGTAAATATTATTCATTGGTCGAACAAGTTATGTTAAAATCAAATATATTGCTAATGTAAAATCACAAACACCATTTGTAAGGTGGTAAAACCTGGTGCTGGCAGAAATTTGACAAGTTTTGAATTATTCTCAGCCAATCCATGTCAAATAAGTCCGTCAATAAATCATCGCCCCCCAGCCGTGGGCACAATGCTAACTGACAAGCAGTAATTTACTTTTTTTTACGGCTTACGAGATCACTTCTTGACGAGATACTTCTCCTACTAATTTTATTCAAATTCACCAATTTGTATTTTATTGGCTAACACAACTTTTAAAATATATCACTTTGTCTCAACACTATTTTAATTTGTTTGCTATGATTTCCATCGCGAGAGTAAAGATTATACTTATTCAAGACGAAATCCCGATGAGGTAAGTCTCTTCATACGTACACACGTGCTATTTTAGCTTGTACAGACATATATATTTGTGTGTGTATGTGTGTGTGTGTGTGTGTGTGTGTGGGTGTATGTCGCCACTTACATATATTACTTATTCACATACAAATATACTTTAAAGCACCTGAAGAATGCAATTAACTCGTGTAATTCCCACATAACGAAAATGCCTCCTCAAAGCTAACGTTAAATGCCATTCCCGGCAGAAGGGTGCTGTCTGCTGAAACTACCTTGTAAGTTGTTACCTATTATATTAAATTTTTCTTTATTTTTCTTTCAGTTATATATAAAGTCATTATTTAGGAAAGTTTTTTGAATATTTTTTTTCTCAGATCTTTACAACTAATAACCTCAGATCCTTATATATAGTTTTAGTGACTATCATTTTTGGTACTTTGTAGTTAGGATCTGAGGGAAAATATTCAGAAAACTTTTCTTAAAAACAATCTTAATAATTACATCCTTTGGAATTCGTAAAAACCTGAGAGCTATAGATCAAAACGAAACAAATTAAATTCACTACTACTACCATATTTACAGTGCAATTTGTTTTGACACAATTTTTTATCGAAATTATGGTATTTTCAGTTTTTCGGATATGGAAGTCATGGAATGGGTGAGGTGCGCTGGGGAGATGAGCTGGAAGGCCCCGAGGGCTGCAGGAGATGGCTCCCTGGAAGCTTATCAGTGGGTGGCGAGGAGATAAGAGCCCCGTCTCCATGGGGACCAAGTGTACACTGGATCTGGATCGCTGGAGGCTTCGGCAAACAGCAAGAGGAACATTCCAAGATCTGGATATTTCGGTCGTACTCCCACAGTTGAGCCACATGCCGAGATAGTGACTGGTCGGTCCCTGGAGCCCAGTGCTTGGTGAACCTCTTCGAACGAGGAGACGTACTAGGTAGGTAGAATCGGGTTTAGGGGCGATCAACCCTTAGATTGTTACGCCAAGGAGTCGTACTTCCAGTTATTACAATACAATAGACATCAAACTAACGCTCTACAAGACTTTATCCCGACCAATCTGGACATACATTATAGAATCGTGAGATTCCGCCAAGACTTCTTGCACCCAAAGAATCCAGGTCCCATTCTATACAAAATCCTAATCGAAGTATTCCCCTTAATGTATCAAATTCTTTCTTTAACATAAACTTCAATATATTTTCGGTCCAGGCTCTTACATCTAACTGTAGTCCTACAACTCTCTCCTCCAACTCAAACAAAGATGATTTCAAAACTTCCTGAGAGCATAAAATTCTATTTAATTTGAGAGTGGTATCATTGGAAACTATCTGTCCTCAAGTGTAATTTCATTATTTGTTACCTTTTCTTTCAAAAAAAAAAAAATTAAAAAATTTCTTTCTTAAAAGACTGTAATTAATAAATATAAAATATAAAAAATACACATAAAAAATGTTTATTCTTTGCCCTCAAAATTAGGTGTTTTATTGCCTAGAAGATTGTTTAGAAAATGGAAAATAATAAAACTTTATAAAAAGTACTTTTAGAAAATCAAGAAATATTTTTTCTTAGTGTTTCCTCTATTACACTTTTATATCTTTATATTTGTATGCTTGATAAAATATTAAATAAATTTTCTCAAACAGAAACAAGTATATACATTTTTTGTGGTATTTAAATTCCACATAAATTTTAACAATTTTTAGTGAAAGGGAATAGAATAAAAAAATCTAACTGTCCCAAGCAGGACACGAACCTGGATCTCCTGCTATCCTGGCCGGTGAATTTACCACTTATGCTACCGTGACACGTCTGATAAGTTATTAAATTTCTTGCACTAGTGTCGAGACACTAACCTGAGGCAGACGAATATATCGTCTTATACTCGGGGGAGCTGACATTGNACTACTACTACCATATTTACAGTGCAATTTGTTTTGACACAATTTTTTATCGAAATTATGGTATTTTCAGTTTTTCGGATATGGAAGTCATGGAATGGGTGAGGTGCGCTGGGGAGATGAGCTGGAAGGCCCCGAGGGCTGCAGGAGATGGCTCCCTGGAAGCTTATCAGTGGGTGGCGAGGAGATAAGAGCCCCGTCTCCATGGGGACCAAGTGTACACTGGATCTGGATCGCTGGAGGCTTCGGCAAACAGCAAGAGGAACATTCCAAGATCTGGATATTTCGGTCGTACTCCCACAGTTGAGCCACATGCCGAGATAGTGACTGGTCGGTCCCTGGAGCCCAGTGCTTGGTGAACCTCTTCGAACGAGGAGACGTACTAGGTAGGTAGAATCGGGTTTAGGGGCGATCAACCCTTAGATTGTTACGCCAAGGAGTCGTACTTCCAGTTATTACAATACAATAGACATCAAACTAACGCTCTACAAGACTTTATCCCGACCAATCTGGACATACATTATAGAATCGTGAGATTCCGCCAAGACTTCTTGCACCCAAAGAATCCAGGTCCCATTCTATACAAAATCCTAATCGAAGTATTCCCCTTAATGTATCAAATTCTTTCTTTAACATAAACTTCAATATATTTTCGGTCCAGGCTCTTACATCTAACTGTAGTCCTACAACTCTCTCCTCCAACTCAAACAAAGATGATTTCAAAACTTCCTGAGAGCATAAAATTCTATTTAATTTGAGAGTGGTATCATTGGAAACTATCTGTCCTCAAGTGTAATTTCATTATTTGTTACCTTTTCTTTCAAAAAAAAAAAAATTAAAAAATTTCTTTCTTAAAAGACTGTAATTAATAAATATAAAATATAAAAAATACACATAAAAAATGTTTATTCTTTGCCCTCAAAATTAGGTGTTTTATTGCCTAGAAGATTGTTTAGAAAATGGAAAATAATAAAACTTTATAAAAAGTACTTTTAGAAAATCAAGAAATATTTTTTCTTAGTGTTTCCTCTATTACACTTTTATATCTTTATATTTGTATGCTTGATAAAATATTAAATAAATTTTCTCAAACAGAAACAAGTATATACATTTTTTGTGGTATTTAAATTCCACATAAATTTTAACAATTTTTAGTGAAAGGGAATAGAATAAAAAAATCTAACTGTCCCAAGCAGGACACGAACCTGGATCTCCTGCTATCGGGCCGGTGCATTATCCATTTATGCTACCGAGACAAGCCAGATAAATTATTAAATTCCCCGCACTAGTGTTGAGGAATATATCGTCTTATGCTCGGAGGAGCTGACATTGTCAAGCTGTTTAAATGACTCTAGCTATTTACTTCTGGAGTCCTGTCTGGGACTGTTAGATTTTTATTCTATTCCCTTGCACTAAAAACTGTTAGAACAAGTATATTGTTATAATAAGATATAAAAGAATAATTTTCAAAATCTTCTTACGCAATGATAACAATAATTAAATAAATATATTGTTTTATTATTATTATTGATATATTTACATTGATTCTGGAAGAAATAGTAGTAGCATCACTCGAGAGTGTATTTCAAAAGGGAGTAGAAATGGCCAATACGATACGGCTGGCAAGTGGCCAGTTAGACCTGATAGACTCCTTCATTTTCCACCGGGAAAGTCGGAAACCTCTGCATTCTCCAAGCAGAGATACTCCATGATCACTAGTGACAAAACATGCTTTGTGCATAAATATCATTGTCTGGAACATGTTCGATTTAGCAATAACAAAATTTCGTCAATTACTTCTCAAGTATCTCTCTATGTTCGTCACTATTCAAAAGATTTTGAAATTTTCCATTATTCACCAAATACTTTTGACTGAAGTGCCTAAGAGTTCCATCAGATGTTGGTAATACCATTTTTTATTTGGACTTTCTCTACTTTAGCATTTATCATTCATTCTAGCTTCTTTGACAACTTCCCAAACATCTCTATTTTTTTTTTAAAGAAAACTGGAGCTGCATATTCTAAGCAGGTTTCCTATGGTAAATTAATCTTATAAGCAAGGAGCCAGAGTAGCTCATGGGATACGTTCGGGTCTCGTAATCCTGACGCTGTGGGGTTAAATCCCGCCCTGGGCAAGCTTTTATTGATAAATGGGGTGGATGGGATGGCAACCTGTAGATCGTAGATAGCCCCTCCATCTATGACCCCAATTTGTTGAAAGAGAGGCTAAAAATGAGGAAAAAAAATCTTATAAGCGAGAGAGAGATCAGGCCGGCAATGTTGTTTTTTTTTTTGTTTGTTTTTTTTTCAAAGTTTTCCACTAATTATAATTTGTTAATTTATACTTTATTATAATGCATATGTATATANTATATATATATATATATATATATATATATATATATATATATATATATATATATATATATATATTAATTTAGAGTTACATGCTATGTATACCGCACATGTAAATATTATTATTGTAACTTGTTTACACTAAATTGTGAATTAAAAAACTGGCTTGGAATAAAGAGTAGGGGAAACACTCATACATTATAGTTATACTTGTAAAAATTTTCCTTAAAAAGTGATACTCTTAAAAAAAATTATAGGACAAAAATTTTAGACAAATAAAAACGAAAACATAAATATTATACATTTTTGCCTTCCACTAAGCCCCCTCTCACCTTCTTTTGGTCGTATTTCAACCAAACATTAAACCTAGACTTACACCACCAACCATAAATATAAAGTTGTTTTTTTTATTTTTAAATTAGATATTTTACAAGTACAACAAGTAGTACGAAATTTTGTGCGAAATTCTTACACATTGCAGAATAAATCCAAAGAGGTTCATGCAGAGAATGGGCGTATTATGAAGATCTCGATGGGCGTTCTCTGACGTCAGAGAAGCACGGCTAAATCTAATCTCAGCGTCTCCTTTGTGGAACGCACACACCGCCCCTAATAGCAGCAAGCAGATTACTATCTCTTATTTTGTATCTGTCTTCCCCAGAACATCTCAGAGCCAGAGCCTCTTTTACCCCCTTTAAGGGGAAACTTCTTCATCTTATCTTGCATAAATATTAAATTTTATAAGTTGTCTCTCTTCCATTTTCCTTGTTAGCCTCACTCTATACTCATATTAAAACATTGAATATTGAACAAACCCTAATTCAGTTATAACTACTAACCTTAATAAAGTTTAAATAGATTTCAAATTTTTACAAGAATAAATCTTTCAAAGCTTTCGTGAATTTTTTTTCTAAAGATTAAAAACAATTAAGATATTTTTATGGAAGTCTTACCTTGTTATGATAATTATAAAAATTGGTAAATAAGGCTCCTACTTTAAGGTCCAAATTTCATTAAATTTAAATAGTGATTACAATGCTTTAAAGGCACATCTATCCTAGCTATGCGGGTTCAAATTTTGTTGATCTCGAAGTATATTTTAAAAATATTATTCTAAAAATAAAAAATATGTATTGTAAAAATTTTATAAATATAGAGCATTTTGGGTCCAAACAAATTTTTAAAAAAATATTTAATATAGACAAGATAAAAAAATAAAGACTGAAGGATTTTTTATCACATTCCTTGACTTCTTCCTGCAGTTTATAAGCCTTGAACTCTTATGGACTCAGTCATATATAGTAGAGAGGAATTCGTCTATTTTCTAAAATATATTATTGATTCATTATCTTGAAACTTTAGCCGCACTAGAACTTTGCTGACTGAGGTTTATCTACCCCGGTATTGGCAAATCACTGTAATTTAAACATCTTAGGGTAAGGTTATATTGTCTTCCACTTTGATATCTGTGAAAGTATTTTTTTTTGTCAATTATTATAATTTAAACTACTAAAATGTTGTAGCAAAATAGATAGAAATATTGTTGGTACCAAGGGGTTCTAATCTTGCAAAATATAAGATAAATATTATTAAATTTCAATTAGCACTAGCAATTGCTGAAACTAATATGATTTACTTAAAATAGATATATAGAAACCATATAGGTTTCAAGGGTTATTTCCCAACAAGGATTACAAGAAATAAGCATGTAGGCCATTGTTGGAACTTTAAACACCGCCAATAATACATGCATAAATTGACTGTAAAGTCCACTGCATAAGTAATCAATAAATTAACATTTTACAAAATTATATTAGCTTAAGCTTTTTAGGAATTTTTAAGTAAAAGAAAATAAATAAAATAACANTATATAAATCCCGACAGCAGCTTGAAAAAAAAATATTATCTTAAAACCTTAAGATTTCAATTTATCGACTTATAAATTTTTAATGTTTCCCAACTGATCTAATAATGATCACAATTACTTTGAATATATTTTTTTCCTATAAAAAATAACAAAAAAAAGATGCAGGGACAGATTTTTCTAAAAGTTACAACAATTTTATTCAGAACTGAATAATTTCTTTAGAAAAGTAAGCAAAGGAGAATATTTTTTAATGTTTATATATAAGCTACTATAGGTTTTAGAACATACTGATATCTTGGGAACTCAAACAAAGACCAAAGAAATATATAATTTGCAAGAACAAAATAAGATTCGCAAGAATACATTCTCCAAAAATAATTAATGTACATGAAATGAAAAATACATTTTGTAAGTATTTCGAAAATAAGCCAGGACAAATCGACGGGATGCACTACAGATTTAGGGGCAATCTGTTCATTCTGGACATCTGTTTATTCTCGTCACAGGGTAAATTTGAAGCAGAAACAGATAATTTCACAAACAGATCAGGGATTACAGCACTAAGTGCAGAGAATTGATAGTCACTATTAAGTGAACTTTTGTAATACAAAATTATATTTAACCATATCCAATCTTGGAGTATTTATTCATGGGGTCGCCCTCAATTCCTACATCGTTCAACTGTAACAAAGACACATATATGTGTGTGTGTGTGTGTGTGTGTGTGTGTGTGTGTGTGTGTGTGTGTGTGTGTGTGTGTGTGTGTGTGTGTGTGTGTGTGTGTGTGTGTGTGTGTGTGTGTGTGTGTGTGTGTGTGTGTGTGTGTGTGTGTGTGTGTGTGTGTGTGTGTGTGTGTGTGTGTGTGTGTGTGTGTGTGTGTGTGTGTGTGTGTGTGTGTGTGTGTGTGTGTGTGTGTGTGTGTGTGTGTGTGTGTGTGTGTGTGTGTGTGTGTGTGTGTGTGTGTGTGTGTGTGTGTGTGTGTGTGTGTGTGTGTGTGTGTGTGTGTGTGTGTGTGTGTGTGTGTGTGTGTGTGTGTGTGTGTGTGTGTGTGTGTGTGTGTGTGTGTGTGTGTGTGTGTGTGTGTGTGTGTGTGTGTGTGTGTGTGTGTGTGTGTGTGTGTGTGTGTGTGTGTGTGTGTGTGTGTGTGTGTGTGTGTGTGTGTGTGTGTGTGTGTGTGTGTGTGTGTGTGTGTGTGTGTGTGTGTGTGTGTGTGTGTGTGTGTGTGTGTGTGTGTGTGTGTGTGTGTGTGTGTGTGTGTGTGTGTGTGTGTGTGTGTGTGTGTGTGTGTGTGTGTGTGTGTGTGTGTGTGTGTGTGTGTGTGTGTGTGTGTGTGTGTGTGTGTGTGTGTGTGTGTGTGTGTGTGTGTGTGTGTGTGTGTGTGTGTGTGTGTGTGTGTGTGTGTGTGTGTGTGTGTGTGTGTGTGTGTGTGTGTGTGTGTGTGTGTGTGTGTGTGTGTGTGTGTGTGTGTGTGTGTGTGTGTGTGTGTGTGTGTGTGTGTGTGTGTGTGTGTGTGTGTGTGTGTGTGTGTGTGTGTGTGTGTGTGTGTGTGTGTGTGTGTGTGTGTGTGTGTGTGTGTGTGTGTGTGTGTGTGTGTGTGTGTGTGTGTGTGTGTGTGTGTGTGTGTGTGTGTGTGTGTGTGTGTGTGTGTGTGTGTGTGTGTGTGTGTGTGTGTGTGTGTGTGTGTGTGTGTGTGTGTGTGTGTGTGTGTGTGTGTGTGTGTGTGTGTGTGTGTGTGTGTGTGTGTGTGTGTGTGTGTGTGTGTGTGTGTGTGTGTGTGTGTGTGTGTGTGTGTGTGTGTGTGTGTGTGTGTGTGTGTGTGTGTGTGTGTGTGTGTGTGTGTGTGTGTGTGTGTGTGTGTGTGTGTGTGTGTGTGTGTGTGTGTGTGTGTGTGTGTGTGTGTGTGTGTGTGTGTGTGTGTGTGTGTGTGTGTGTGTGTGTGTGTGTGTGTGTGTGTGTGTGTGTGTGTGTGTGTGTGTGTGTGTGTGTGTGTGTGTGTGTGTGTGTGTGTGTGTGTGTGTGTGTGTGTGTGTGTGTGTGTGTGTGTGTGTGTGTGTGTGTGTGTGTGTGTGTGTGTGTGTGTGTGTGTGTGTGTGTGTGTGTGTGTGTGTGTGTGTGTGTGTGTGTGTGTGTGTGTGTGTGTGTGTGTGTGTGTGTGTGTGTGTGTGTGTGTGTGTGTGTGTGTGTGTGTGTGTGTGTGTGTGTGTGTGTGTGTGTGTGTGTGTGTGTGTGTGTGTGTGTGTGTGTGTGTGTGTGTGTGTGTGTGTGTGTGTGTGTGTGTGTGTGTGTGTGTGTGTGTGTGTGTGTGTGTGTGTGTGTGTGTGTGTGTGTGTGTGTGTGTGTGTGTGTGTGTGTGTGTGTGTGTGTGTGTGTGTGTGTGTGTGTGTGTGTGTGTGTGTGTGTGTGTGTGTGTGTGTGTGTGTGTGTGTGTGTGTGNTTTTAAACACCCATGGCTCAGGACAAGCTTCTATATTATAAATAAAAGATTGACCTGGGCGGGATTTGAACCCGCGGCGTCAGGATTGCGAGACCCGTACGGATCCCCTGAGCTAGCCTGGCGCCCCAACTAAATTATTGTCGACGAAAGAAAATGTAACTGTTTTCATTCTTCCTTATAAGCCCTGTTCAAAATTTTGACAGAAACATTGTAAATAACTTAGATACAAACAAAACTCTCTAAAAAAAAAACAAGCTCCAAGTTAAAGAGGTGGACTTCTATAGGGGAGTAACAAGAAGCAAGGTAAAAAATGAAGATAACTTCCGATTGCCTTGAGTGCAGAGTCGGCTAACGGAGGAAGTAGTGTAGAGTAAGGTTGTGCGTAAGGGGAGGAGGATAGTCGAGGAAGCTGGGCCCAGCTTCTGGAGGCTGTCCCTGGAAGTGTTTAGGAAGTCGTGAAGGTGATGAAGGAGGACAGGTTGGATGAGGAGATGTGAGGACTAGAACGATGAGAGAGGAACAATTCGCTTGTAGCACGAATCGCTAAACAAAGTCATCGGAGGAGCACTTTATCAGGGACGAATTGACAATTGAAATATTATATTTGTAACTCTTTCTATTAGTTCAAAATATAGCAAATCAATAGTACAAATCTTCAGTTCCCTCCCACTAATCACTAAACAAGGTCATTATTTTTCATCGGAGAAGCATTTTATCAGGGACGAAGGATATTATTGTGATGTCACAGGAAGTGCATTGAAGTAAATATTCCACACAATTGAAATATTATATTTGTAACTCTTTCTATTAGTTCAAAATATAGCAAATCAATAGCACAAATCTTCAGTTCCCCTCCACTAATCAGGTGGAAAAGAAACAAAGCTTCTTTGGAGCTTTAAATGGTGAGAAAACCATTGTGATGACACGAGTATCTGCAGTAAATATTTCCCGCAAAAGAACCGTAATAATGACTTCTATTTTTCTTCAATTTGTTTGAAATATTTTCATCGCCAGCACTAATCATTCGTTCCCTCAAATCATTAAAGTAAGTCCAAGTGAGCTGGATTTTTCATATCCAAGCAACGCCAATAACGGCTGTGAACTGAAATTGAGGAAGCTACTATTTCCTTGTATTTACCGTTTCTTCTTCCGGGTTGGACCGTGTCAAGTTGTTGATAGTTTTCGCACATCATGTGATGGCTTCTTCAGGGCTGAGTAGAGAATGAGAGCTGTTTTTTGAATCCATTTTTTAAATCTATTTCCTTGTCAATTTTCAAATTCTTGTGTTACCTAAGATTTTAAATTAATTTAAAATAAATTATATAGCTTTGTTCGCGCCGTAATCCTCCTTTATCAGTCCCGAGCGCCCTAATCTCGGCACAGGGGCTGACTCACCTGAACTCGCGACCCTTATCGCCTAAATGCAGTGTCCCCCTACCTCTTTCTCACTCTGCTTCCAACTCTCACTCTGCTTCCAGCTCTCACAGGAGACACTCTGCTTCCAGCTCTCATCGGAGAACTCTGCTTCCAGCTTCCAGAAACCACTCTGCTTCCAGTAAATACAAAGTGTTTTAAAGTATCCATTTCGGTTTATAAAAGTCTTAGTCTCTTCGTCCACTCACGGCTGCCACGCATTCCCAGAAGGTAAGTGCTCTGAATTTTTGGGTTTTTCTCTTGGCCGAGTTAGAGACCTTTAATTTCAGGGCCGCTTTGGAGGAAAAACTGCAGATGAGTGAGAGGACCTAGCTGTCTGCTGAAACTACCTTGTAAGTTGTTACCTATTATATTAAATTTTTCTTTATTTTTCTTTTAGTTTTAATATTGAATATTTGTTATTTATTAACTACATTCGAACCAGCGAAAACGCCGCCACAAGCTTAAACTTTTGAAGCACAGGTTATAGTTTTCTGTCTTGGGAACTGGTCCCTTTTGAAATCGTGCAGACATTGCTAGAAATCTTCTTGATAATTGATACAGAGATTCCAACAATAATTGTATGCTATTCCGTTTAAATACTCATCAGTGGGAGTTTTAAGCACAAGTACAGCAATCTTCACTCACGCGAAGGTTGTATTCTACCTGCAACAGGTCGGGATTGCGTGCTTCAGAGTAATTCCTTCTCATTGGCTCCTGTCAACGGTGGTTTGTAGTCATCCCTTGATGTGGTTTGTTTTCATGCTTTCAAATCCTCACTGCATGAGTAAAACCATTCCAACCAAAGATCAAATAGAATTATATGTAATTTGGTTAAGTATACTATATTTTAATATAAATATGGCTAATTTTAGACATGGTTGACGTGTAAAAATATTAAAAAATATCTTTCATTCCATATATATTTCTTATTTTTACACAATGTTTAAGCCTTGCAGTCCTTATATAAGGTTTTCTATAAAATTGTATGAATATATTTATTTTTTTTAATTTTATCCACATACAAGATAATTGAGGTTAAGTCGGAAAAATATTTAAGAAATAAGTCTAGAAAAAAAATTAAGAAGAATTATTTCTATAATTACAACTTTCCGGTGTGAAATGCAACCCATCTTTTGGACTGAATAATTGTAAAGAAGGTACATTTTTAGAAATTAAATTGTGTTATAACACATAGCAGAAATAAAATAAAAACATTAAGAGATAATGACGCATGATTTTTTTAAACGGAAATTCCGAAACTGTGATTGTGCATTAGGACTGTTCTTCTGGTATCCTAAAATCCTTGATAATTTTTTCGAATTTAAAAAATCCTATTAAAAAAAATATGGTACACCAAGTGTAATATAATGATATTTTAGAACAAACCCGAATATAATGTCGAAATATTAAGAATACGTTTCGTTAAATGGAGGAGTGTCCGCGAAAAGTTTGAGATATGATAATTCTGAGATATGAGACCTTTTCTTGCACATTAGGTCGAAATCCGCCTTGAGGGACCTCCCCCCCTTCCACGACCCGAGCCTGACCCTTCTATATCGCGAAATTCCCTCCGGAGGGCAGATTGACTCACCCAGGCTGCCCTGTGACCCTCCAAATACCTGTACAAATCAGAGGCTCAGCCCTCTAGCGCCCTTCCTGGAGGGAGTCAGCACTATAATTCTCTGTGCCTTTAGCGCTTTAGTTATCCAGCAGATGAGGCACTATATTGGACCTAGTATTATACGTAATATCACAAATTTATAATACACATCCTTTAGGAAATTCGTTAGAAATTTATTTACCGTTTCTTCTTCCGGGTTGGACCGTGTCAAATTGTTGTTATTTGCCGAGTTTTCGCACATCATGTGATGTGCGAAAGCTCGGCAAATAACAACAATTTGACACGGTCCAACCCGGAAGAAGAAACGGTAAATACATCTGACGACCGTCGAAGCCTACGTGAACA
>KZ810751.1:0-11327 GCA_000696205.2 Oncopeltus fasciatus | reverse complement strand
GAGTATAGTGAAAACACAAAAAGAAAAATAAAATGCTATGAGTAATAAATTATGGGAAGATACCTTCGTGTCTCGGGATTCGTCAGAGAGGAGTGAAGTCCCAGTATCTTCTTATTTATTATATATATAAAAGTTTGTCTTGAGTCACGGATGTTTAGAATAGGATGGCAACCTGTAGATAGCCCCTCCCTCCATGACCCTAAGTGGTTGAAAGGGTAAATAAATAAGAAAATGCTACTTTACCTCTATCATAACACATTGTAACGAGGATATTATATTATAAATATTCGTCTCTCTTTAAACCACTGCTTTCCCTCAACCAATATTAACCAAAAAAACGCATTCCTTCAACAGTTATAGAAATAGCAATAGAAAGCCTAAATCCAGAAATTGGTGTCTATATTTTGAACAGGGCGCACCCGACCCTCAAAGTTACATTCTTAAATATTTTTCATTTTTCACAACAACACTTCACTTAATGAAAAAAAAAAAAATAATAAAATTTTTTTTTTTTTAAATTCGGGACATGTAAACACATTTATTAGGGATATCTCACGAACTATGCACCATTGGTAATAGTAACAATTTTCACACGTCACAGTAAAAGAAGTGGAAGACACACTACAAAATGTATTGTAAACAATTAATGAGAGGGAATAGAATAAAAAAAAATCTATCTGTCCCAGACAGGAATCGAATCTGGATCTCCTGCTATCCGGGCCGGCGCATTTACCAGTTATGCTACCAGGACACGCTAGATATCTCGCTAGTGCAGAGGGAATTTAATGAGATATCTAGCGTGTCCTGGTAGCACAACTGGTAAATGCACCGGACCGGATAGCAGGAGATCCAGGTTCGATTCCTGGCATGGACAGATAGATTGTTTTCTTCTGTTCCCTCAAATGAATTATTTATAATTTAACCGGGATTAAAAACCACAACCAAATAAAATATTTATAAAGCAAAATGTATTGTCTACACACCAATGGCCCTTCTCCGTTAGCCCTTCTAAATGCCTTTATTATTTATTTAAATACCTAATAAATGGTTCTGTCTTCTGCCCTAGGTGAAAAATGAACCTGATAAATATGGACGCGGAGAACCGGGTCGTCCTGAACGTCGGTGGGATCCGCCACGAGACGTACAAGGCGACCCTGAAGAAGATCCCAGCAACCAGACTGTCCAGGCTGACGGAGGCCCTCGCGAACTACGACCCCATCCTGAACGAGTACTTCTTCGACAGGCACCCTGGGGTTTTCGCGCAGGTCCTCAACTACTACAGGTACCACTTCCGGCATTCCATTGGACTCCCTAAGTTATACTCTTCTTCTTCATTTCATTTATCTCTGAGTCCCTTAGTTTCCACTTTTATCACTTCTCCTTACCTTGACCTCAATATCTTCTATTTCATCATACCATCTATTTTCCGTCTTCATTGGTTTCTGCAAACCATCTTCTGTTGGCGAGCGCTTTCGGACATTGTCCATCTTCTGGCCGAATACATGCGTACACTGTCACTGTCTGTATTCAACTGCGTTTGTATTCTGTGGGTTAGTCTGATGTGTCAGGTATAGCTGTAACGGTCGCTTTGTCGGCGATAAGGTCTGTCACACGCGCGAGTTATAAGGGTCAGAGTCCATTCAAGGTATTGGTTGAGGCAGGGATTAGTTGTAATCTCCTTTGTTGAGGTGTTCTAAGTGTTCCGAAAGTTTTTTATAAATGTGTTTGTGTTTGATAGTGTCTGCCTATGGATTGTACTGTCTTATGTCTTTTTGCGTTGTTGTCGGTTTGTGTGTCGTCTGTTCGTTTACGTTTGTGTGTTTGTTTTAGTAACAGTAGCTTTCAAGCTATTTCAAGTCAGCACACATTTTAAACTCATATTCTACGGAATATATTGTTTATTTACTCCCATACTTTATTGTATTTACTTTCTATATTTATTTCTCTGTCTCATTTACTCATTAAACTTGTGCGTCACCCAACTCTCTCTGTGAGGCATTAACTTGCTTTGCCCATCTACGAGCATGCTCCTCAGAAAACCATTGTTCGTGTTCCCTGTCGTTCCAGATCTCTATATTTCTTGGGCTGCTTTCTTCTACTTCTCTGCTTCAACATCATTCCTCCCCGTGTAATGGAACCTATGTCTTTGATTACTATATATAGTTCCTCAAAGGACTATTTCCAGTGCTACTAGACTCTCTAAGGAATTCAAACTCTCCTCCTCCGTACATCTTTGACTCCTATTCATATTCTCCCCAGTTCTCCTCAAGTTCTTCGAGAGGCGTCTTGTCAACCACTATAGAAAACTTTTTACATAAGAACTTCTTAGCTTTGGAGCTCTCTAATCTTATCCCATTCCTATTCCCTATAGGTTCTTCTAGAATTCTCTTCAGTTCATGAAATCCCTATTCTCCCCAGAGAACTCCCATTCTTCTTACGACCCGTTCCATTTCGCATTCTTCTTCCATAGAGATTGAAAGTTGAAAGCCCAACTCCTGTATATCGAAAAAAAATAAATGAAATTCTAACTTTAAAACATTACTTATAATCACATAAAGAAAAATTATTTTGTTTTATGTAGAACTATGTAAGAATAGAGGTTATTTCCTATCAGTTTTAACTTGTATTGGGTGTTGGATATGAAATACTAAGGATAAATCTGAATTTTATAATATCCATATTTATATAATTTTCTTTATTTTTATAAGGTTTTTTAGGGCCATCCATCCTCAGAACTACAATACTTAACATTTATAAAAATAAGACTATTCTATTTTATAATTATTTAGCTAATGGTTATGGTTTTATTTAAATATTTGTTCGATGAATAAAAACTTTTCCAAGACAAAGCGCTTTATTAAAATTATATGAGCGATAGTCTCTTGGCAATCTTAAACATTTAATGTAATACTATCAATTCACTATCCCTTTTACTTTTATTTCAAGTCCTCTAACAATTCATCGGCTCGTAATCTAAATTTCACCTCAATCAGATAAGTCCTTTCTAATTGGGAATTAGTTTAGCGATAAATAAACTGGCAAACTCATGGCTATTTGCAGTGGAGAGTCTATCAAAGTTTCCAAAATGTTTCTAAGATTATTTTAATAAGTTCCAACATTTAGAATAAGTATTCACCTAAAATTTATGGCTGACGGTTATGACTTTTAAAAAATTAACGGTTAAAAAGATGAATAATAACTAGATTTTCCAAAAAAATAAACTTAAGAAACAAGAATAATATCATTATTACTTAATTATTCAATTTGTTCCGTACGCAATCAATTCAATAAAAAAAATATAAACAAGTTCTTCCAAGCTTTTGAACGAAATCGAACATTCATTCTAGACTATTCTGGTTTTGAAACTCTCTTCTGTTACTAATGAAATTTACTAATCGCTGTTTGAAAACCTAAATACTAGGTAAATTTACAATATTACTATTCCATATTCATGGAAAGGCATCTGTTCTTTACAAAAATAATAAATTTCATAATTAAAGAACATGGTATATCTGTTATATGTTTAAATTATAATTAATCAAATATCATTTCAAATTACATTCATTAATTAGTATATGAAATTTAAACTCAATTAAACTTCGTAATGATTGATGAAGAAGGCATTTTCGAGCTGAAAACTCATATTTGATTTTATAAATACAGTAATTTTGTAGTTTATATCATTCTGTAGTAAAGGGGCGAGAAAATAGGACGGAATTGTTTAAAGCTTGCCGGAGCCAGGTAAATTAACGCACCAAACAGGGGGGGAAGTGGGTCGCCGACACCCACAGGCCATAAATTAAATTTACATTTAGGAATGGAACTTATTCAAATAAGTAGGTGATTTATGGTAATGCATTTAAGTGGGATGGGTATGGTACGGCCCGTTTGATTGATGCAAGTTTAATTCTACAAGTGGAAGTTGTCGAAGCCCCCCCTTTGACTAATGGCAGATTTACGCCGGCCAATGGCAGCACAGCTGGACCCTGGACCTCCCTCCCAGACAGCAAATAGAGAATATTTTCTTTGGGGTGGCGGGGGTTGTTCTGGGTACGGTCTCACTCCTCAAAAATACCCCCCCCCCCTAGCATTACAATCCAACGGGGAAATTCAAAGTTTGTGTGTGTGTGTGTGTCTGAGTGAGTTTCATCCCTCTACGGGTAACAGTTTTCATTGTTTTTTTTTATGATATTCGACTTGTGAATGTTAAAATGGAAAGGCTAAATTGAACCAATAGGAGCGTAGAAGAACCTGCAATGTTAATTAGTAGTCAATAACGTTGTATTTTTTTTCGTTAAGCGAGCGATTATGTAATATAAAACAACCCAATAAAATAATATTGGGAACAACCCCTCTACAGTTAAACTTTCTTAAAAAAAGCAGGTATAGCCTGGAAAATCTAAATTAAAGAATGAGATATTATTTATTGTTTTAGTTAACAATAAATTATTTATTTTAATTTNAAAATAAGCAAAATATGCTTGTCTGACAAATGTACTGATGTTTGTCATTTGACTGGGAATGGTAAAACTGCCACATATATAACAAAACGAAATTTGGGATGTTTTCGCACTTTCGAACCATTAATTTAGGTTGTTATAGTGGTCGAAATAATCCTGATTCCTGTCCTTTATTAACTAATTTATAGTAAATATATTATTGGATATTTATAGGGCATAATAACATAAAAGTTGATTGCCCTCCAATGATCTTCTACTACTATGTAATATAAAAAAAATAAAATAAAACCCAATGCAAGTTATTATATTGATATAGAAATATTTTATGTGTTAGTCAGCAAAATTTAACAAATGGGGTAGGGTCTTAAATCGCAAAGCTTTAATTTAACGCTCCAGAAGACACAATTAATTGTTTATCTTTGATGAAATTCTGAATGTCACTTTTCCACATAAATTGAAAGACTACCTTATTAATACTACCCTAACAATAAAATTGATAAAATTTTAATATTTAAAAATATCTTGCCAAATAGATATATAATTTGGATCAGCAAGTTCCCTTTCATTTCCGGTCTATCACAAGCCTGCATTTTCTCTAATACATCAAAACTTATTTTTAAAAAATAAATAAATAAATAATGTTCCCATTATGTTGTAAACAACCTTTCTTATTTTTTCACTTAGTTATGCTACCTGTAGAGCTCCCAGCATTACCTAATTTAGAAATAAATGTTAGTCCAAAAAAAATTCAATTTAAGATACAATAGCAGAATTCTCTATCTCCTGGTATTTGTATCTTACATTATTATAACTACACTGTCTGTACGACCATCAGACAAAGCGCCATAGGTAGAAAGGGAATCAATATTCATTTAGCAACTGATTATTTTACGTCACAGTTTGTGAATAACTGTTTAACGGACACTGATATAGCTATACAAGTTTTCTTCCACAACCCTGTCTGTTATGATCATTCTATATCTGCTTGGAATTAAAGAAATGAATAGGAATTTTAATGTAGGTTTTGTCTTGATATTTATTAGTGTGGGACACGATCTCCATCTTATTTGGATTATCGTGAGATGTTAGTTTCTACACCACTTGACAGCTATGTTAAACGAAACTAGTGGATTTACCGTTTCTTCTTCCGGGTTGGACCGTGTCAAGTTGTTGATAGTTGCCGAGCTTTCGCACATCAGGTGATGGCTTCTTCAGGGCTTAATAGAGCATGAGAGCTGTTTTTTTTAAATAATGGTATTTTATATGATGTATAAATAATGATGAAGAAGCCATCACATGATGTGCGAAAGCTCGGCAACTATCAACAACTTGACATTGTTGCCTCCGTTGGGTCCAACCCGGAAGAAGAGTACGGTAAATACATCTGACGACCGTCGAAGCCTACGTGTAACTATTGGACATCAGTTTGTCTAAACTATATCGTAACAATCGAAATTACTGTATCATCTAAATAAGCATTCTTTTTGGCAGCCAAAGCTTTTTTGCTTTTTTTTGTGTGTGTGTGTGTGTGTGTGTGTGTGTGTGTGAGATAAACCACTAGGGTCATTTACACCTATGAATTAGCGAGGTGGGAGCATCTAGGGGCGGGCGTTCAACGAAGGGAGAGGGGGGGATGGCTGGATTGGCAGAGGGGCACCCCCCACCCATCCCCTAGCACATAACTGTTATTGCTAAATGCAGCTCAGATTTTAAATCCTCTTAGGGATGTGGATGTCTGCATATGCGAGTCAGCCAGCCAGACCCCACCAGTCAGCCTGAGACGGCTTAAAGCATTATCAGCTGATAACTCCCCACTGGACATCCCGAGATTGGCTTAACACGGCAAGAATGTTCACTTAGTAAAGCGGCTGGAATTTCACTTTGCAGCAGATTCCCCCGCCACCGTTTCAATGGAACATAACGTACTCTTCGTTCCCTCATGGACTCGGTTTTAGCCCAAAGTTTATTGGAGAATAAGGAATTTTATCTAAGGCATCTTCAAGATCTATCTATATTTTTTATCCCTAAATTTTGTATTATTAAATGTATCTAGATCTTAAATTTATGTATTTATGTATCTAGCTTACTGATAATTAATTTTGATTTCAATTCAATGATGGTTTGTCATAAAATACATGTCTTTAAGTGCTCCAGTTCTTCCGTATGGGTAACCACTTACCGGAAATTAACTCCATAGTTCAGACTAATATTAATGAAGGTCTATAAAAAGTCATTTGATCATGAATTGGTTCTGTTATTTAACTCCATTAGATTTTTTTCACTCAGTAGAACAAAATGTGGCGAAAACAAAGGTAAAACTTTATCAATTCTTGGTTTCTTTTATAGTGTTTAAAAAAATTATGGTTTATTGAATTTTATGACTTGTTAAAACATTAGAGACAGGAAGGTTAGATCTATGGCTTGACTTCTGGTGAAAATGAATAATTAAGTTTATTTCCAAGATTTGCTACTTCCAGACTACAGAAAATGAAAAAGTCTGTAAAGCATTCACCGTGCTATGCACTACTCATGCATACGGCGGAATGCATGTTGGCTTCCCAGGGCGTAGCAATCAAGAGGTGGAGTAGAAGAGAGAACCCCTCGCCTCCAGTTGTGGTATTTGAAGGATTCCAGGAGTCGCCAACACTCAACCCAGGCTCTGCCACTCTGTTCCACTTAAGTCCTTACTCCTATTTCATTCCCTTCCGACCTCTTTCGCCCCACCGACTGTTCTGGAGGCTGAAGGTACCGCTCCCATCTGAGAAATAACCATCAGAGACCGTCTTCTGCGACGTCTCTGGAACTTAGAAAATGCACTTTGGGGCTTGTCTCTCGTCTTAAGCTGCAATAAATATACATGAATCTTTCTATTCATAAAATGAAATTGCTATAGAAAAAAAAATTTCATCGAGGTGGACTTTAATGATGGATTTACATTAAATCACTGGTGAATTACTTTAATTAATGTTACGTGGTCTACAATCTTTCAAAGCTCTCCTATTCTACAAAATTTTAAAATTGAGCTTTCCAATAATATTTCAGAATCCAAAGGAGCGACACATATTTTTTTTTTTATCTATCTAGTATTAGACTATTCTATTAAACAATTAATGAGAGGGAATAGAATAAAAAAATCTATCTGCCCCAGCCAGGAATCGAACCTGGATCTCCTGTTATCCGGGCCGGTGCATTTACTAGTTATGCTACCAGGAAGCGCTAGATATCTCATTAAATTCCCTCTATACAAGCGAGAGCCTAACCCACGAGAAAGGCGAGAACTTCGTCTTGTACTCGAAGGAGCTGACATTGTCAAGCTATTTGTCGACTCTCGTCATTTACTTTATTTAATTTTTCTTTATAAATATTTTATTTGGTTGTGTTATTTTATCCCACGTAAATATAAATATAACTATTCTATTAAGTCTGATAATATTCATTAATAGTGGTTACTTACTTATTCTAGACATTAGTTTAAAATTTGTCTATGTCTAAGAAAATTGTATTTGTATGCAAATACAAAAATAGAGAGGTATGACGTCAGATATATATTGTATACCCTTGAACACAAAGACACTTTGCTGTAAGAGGTCCTTGTTAGCATTCCAAGTGTAAGCAGAGATCGCAGGCAGGTAGGGGTGAGTAGGGGGTGAGTAATTATGAGGAGGGAGTCGTTCTAAGGCACCATTTCCACCTGCACCAGTATCCATTTCAAATGAGCCAATGAGCCGTGAGCTGAAACTGGGAATTCTGGAACTCCCTTCTAATTTAAACATCTACTATCTCCCGGAAATCTGTTTTTCCCTTCTCGATTTACTCTAGTCGATTTATCGAGTGGAAGGACAATTTATCAAAATATACCCTCACATTTTGTTATTGTCAATGTAAATCTATTTCCTCCCTCGTAGAAATATCAGTGAGCTTTTATTACGTGCACCATCTCTTTATATAAACATAAATAAACAATTAAACAAACACTCACAATCACACAAAACTAATCGCTTCGTCATAACACTCAGAAGAAATATTTTATCTCATAGTGCACTAAAATAGTACAGAAACATACCATCAAAATATAAAATATGTAATCAGTAGTAGTTTCTGTCTTTTTGTCACTTTGTCTACATTAGATTTATTTAGTGACCCTTTTATAATTCAATGAACGATTAACAGTGGGGAATTTTATTAAGTGGCCTCAAATATGATAATTCTTTTCTTAAATTAAATGTTTTTTTGTTGTTTTTTTTCTAATCCAATAATATGTTGGTTACTTAAGTATGAAAATCTTAAAATCTATAAAACCTTTCCCATTAAGTAACCGTCATTTATTATTTTTTGAACTATTTTAATTATAATAAATCGTGACAAATATAAAAAAAATCTCCAAACAGCTCAAATGGCCTGCTTGTAAAAATTCTTACTTTAAATTCACTGAAAAATTTCTGGTGGCTAATCATTCCCCTTTGTCTAGATATTTTTATCAGCATATCAGTAGCTTTCATTTGTTCTTACATATACACATATTTAACTTCACAGCTCTGTGAATATCAAAAACCAAATATTAAATACAAGCAAATCATGATGATAATTGTGGTAATGTAATCCCACATTTCATTATTAATTTTAATCGTACAGGGAGTTACAAAAAAAAATAATTACCTCAGCCGAAGAAAGAACCCGGGTCCCCCACTATCCGGGCGGGTGCGTTATCCAACTACGTCACCAAGGGTGCTGAGAATAATTTCTATGGTTGAATTTCCCCGCCTAATGTAGAGAGTTTTTTCTAGCTCCCTGTACGATTCAAATTAATTGCATGTTTTTAACCAAAAAGAAAAATGATCGAATCTCCACCGAAACATTTTAGCTGGCGAACTACATGAAATATACGATTAAGCTTGTCTAATAATGGCAATTATAAAGTTACTTTTATTAAATTGTGTTTAAAAATTAGCAGTTAACGTTAAAAATTGGAAGAACAAGAAAAAACTTTATACTTATTTATTTTTCTACATGATGTGTCCTTCAGAACATATACCATAGAGGTATATAACTATGTTTTCATAGTTACAAATGAGTATACAGCGCATTATAACTATACTTTCGTTTTTATATAATAAGAATATAAAAATAAACACCTAGATGCTTGCATTTTTTTGTTTGTATTACTTTTAGCATTGGTAGAACATTGGAATAATGAATGATATTAATTTGTGTTTTTCTGTAGGACAGGGAAGCTACATTACCCGACAGATGTATGCGGCCCCCTGTTCGAGGAAGAACTAGAGTTCTGGGGTCTAGATGCCAACCAGGTCGAGCCTTGCTGTTGGATGACCTATACACAGGTAATGACGTCACTTGTATCCTGTGTTCATGTGTGTGAATACTTCGCTGTCACTGAGAATATCAATGAATGAAAAATATTCTTTGACTAAAGTAACTTAACAGCAATATACTTTTACGAATCCATCGACCGTGGCCTGTCTTCCACGTCCTAATGGCGAGCGCTTTCGGCAGCGGTTTCCATCCTAGCTTCCTACTTTCTCAGGCACTGTCTGCTTTTTAACTCAATATATATCATAGACACGGTATGTATCTTTAAACTCTATATATCATAGATACCGTAAATATTAATCAACTCCATATATCATAGATACGGTAAATATTAAAGAAGCTTACCAGGACTATGCTAAAATTCTCATATAATGCGTCTCTTTTTTCTGTGTACTATTTTGAGTTGTTTTTTCTTTGAAATTTACATAGTAGATAGTACAGCAATCTCATAATGTTTTTATAAGATTATTTTATAATTACTCATTTTCATCTCCATTATACCATAATTTTATAAATATTATTTTTTTGTGGTATTTAATCACACGNCCCCTATATAAATGAATTGTAAAATAATCAATCTAATATCCATAGTAATTATTTGATTTAGTAATTATTCATTTATAGGCAATTCAAGAATTTAATTTTTGAAAACGATAATTTAAAAAAAAAACTCCAAGTAAAAGTGCTCTTTGAGCGTTAGACTTTTGCTGTTACAATAATTAGAAAATCATAATCACCCTAATAGCTCATTTATGAAAGTAACTAAAAAGGAATAATAATAACTTTTCACATTGTTATTTCAAATTTCTTTTATCTATTTATTTGATAAATAAAATTAAACAGTATAACCTTTTTTTCGTGTCATTATGGTGACATTTTAGACTTATTTTCATTTTTTTTAAAGCTTTATTTACTTATTACATTCTGTTAAAAAGAAAAACATTTTGTGATTTGTTTACAATGAATGGAAAAAATGACTATCAATGACAATCACTCGAGGAGAGAAGGTGACCAATGACACCACTCTCAAAGATCATATATTATGATAATTATTTCATTAACCTCCATAGATGATTTTATTTATTTATTATACTGTTTTCTATTCGCTGTGGTATGTTTATGGCAACTGCCCCCTCAGTGGTTAGCATATCCATATACCAGATCATGTGTCTTGAGTAACGGTTTAGTAACTTCCAGACCACTATTTCTATTATATCAGCTGGCACATCTATTGGGTCAAGTCATTAATTTTAAATACAGTTATTTTATTAATACTCCAACTTTTCCGTTTATTCATATTTGTTATATATATGTAGTGGTATTACTGTCAGCCTTGATTCCTCTCGTCTTCATTTTACATTCTCCCTGTTCTCTGTTGAAACTTATGCGGGGTTTCAAATCGAATCCACCATACAGCGAGGTAAGAAACATTAATTCTCTGTTGCAGTCATTTTAAGAAGCTCAGCAGGACTATGCTAAAATACTTATATAATGCGTCTCTTTTTTCTGTGTACCATTTTGTGTTGTTTTTTTTTTTTT
>KZ810750.1:25103-37881 GCA_000696205.2 Oncopeltus fasciatus | reverse complement strand
AAGGATTATCTGCCAACGTTTCGGCTTACATTGTAAGCCATCTTCAGGGCTGTAGAAATACAATGTCATGAGACCGTTGATCTGGCTATGGGAAATAACCTTGCTCCCGATATTTCTAACATCACCCTTAACGACCTCCTCGACTCTATCCTTCCCCCGTTACACAACGACATTTTCTTCTTTAAAAAATATGTCGACGACCTTTTTCTCATCCTCAATCCCGAAAAAATCCCCCAGATCCTTACTGCATTTAATTCATACCACCCTCGTCTGAAATTTACCATAGAAAAGGAATCGGATTATCAACTTCCCTTTCTTGACACCCTTATCATCCGGAACACCAATGGTTCCAGCTCCACTGACTGGTATACTAAGCACACATACTCAGGTCGTCTCCTCCATTTTAACTCTTCTCACCCTCACCATCAAAAAATTAATGTGGCCAAAAACCTCATCTACAGAGCACTAACACTCTCTGACAAGACTTTCCACAGAAAAAATATTAAACCTGTTACTGACATCCTCCTGTCCAATGGTTTTCCTACTCACACTATTAAAAAACTTGTTAAGGAATTTTTTATTTCCTCTTCTCTAACTATCCCCCTCCCCCAAAATAACGACCTTGTTTTCCGTTCTCTTCCTTATATTTCAAAACTGTCTGAAAATATTAAGAAATCCCTCAGAAAAACTTTTCCTAACCTCAAGCTTTCTTTTTCCACCAATAACAAGTTAAAATCTATTTACACCATCCTCAAAGACCCCATCCCTCTTCCTAACAGAACTAATGTCGTCTATAAAATTCCCTGTTCCACACCACATTGCCAAGGTTCTTACATTGGACAAACAAAAAACCCGATTTCCCGCAGAATTAATAACCATAAAAATGACATCAAGAATAAACTAATAAAAACTGCCCTCACCAAACATGTTTTTCATGAAGCACACACATTTGACTTCGACAGCTTAACCATTCTTTCCACTGAACCTTACCAACACAAACGTCTTTAGTCTGAAACCGTTCACATCAACTTACAACACTATCCAGTTAACGACAGAACAGACATAGAACAAATTTCCTCAACTTATTCTAACCTTTTTAACATTTTAAAAACCCACAACCCTCCGTCTCAATAAATCTGTCAAAACATTTTTCTCAGTTCCAAAGTCACTTATTCCCAATAATACCCTTCCCTTTTTTTCCTTTGTCCTTTTATTGCCCTCTCTTGTAACAGGCCGCTTTCCATTTACACCTTCCGCCTGCCTTGTACTTGCTACCCCCACTCCCTTTTCTACTTCATAACTCAAAACAAATTCATAATGTTCAGTCATGGAAATGTGAACTTAGGGACAGGACGTCCTCTCTCATCTTCATGATAGGTAGGTGTGGCAAAATACTGCTTTAATGATATTTCAATTTTTTCTTGTCAATAAGTTGTTTGTTTTCATGTTTTTTTTTCAAATAGGTTCTTTTTCAATATTGTTTTCATAAACTTTTAATTGTCTTACACAGCTTTCTACTTTCATACTCTTTATATCACATTATATTATAATTCTCTATTATACTAATTTCAAATATTACTGTATTCTCATGACATTGTATTTCTACAGCCCTGAAGATGGCTTACANTTCTGTGCTCTTACGTGACGTGGGTATCGTATGCGTATGTTGAGAGTAAAACTTCTGACGTATGTTATCTTGTTCTTCGAATGCCATAGGAGTAACAAGCGACCAAAATTCAATAAGAACAATCTGTTATGAGCATTATGCAATTTTTTTTTCTTCATTAAACAATAAAAAAAAATTGTAGAAGAAAGAAAATAATTAGTAGAAAATTTGTTTGACTGAGGAAGTGAAGTGATGAAAAAAACAAACAAAGGAAACAATTAATGAGAGGGAATAGAATAAAAAAATCTATCTGTCCCAGCCAGGACTCGAACCTGGATCTCATAATTTCCAGGCCGGTATGCTTCCATTACACCAACGGGACGAGCTAGATAACTTATTAAATTCCCAACACACTAGCGAGAGCCTAACCTACGAGAAAGACGAATATATCGTCTTATGCATGTATTTTTTATTCCCTGGCATTAATTGTTTAAAATTTACGTGGGATAATAAACCACAACTAAATTAACATTTATAAATAAAAATTTTAAAAAGTAAATAACGAGAGTCGATAAATAGCTAGACAATGTCAGCTCCTTCGAGCATAAGACGATATATTCATCATTCTCGTAGGTTAGACTATCGCTAGTGTGTTGGGAATTTAATGAGTTAGCTGGCTCGTCCCGGTTGTGTAATGGATACCGGCCCGGAAGCAGGAGATCCAGGTTCGAGTCCTGGCTGGGACAGATATATTTTTTATTCTATTCCCTCGCATTAATAGCTTAAAATTTACGTGAGAAAAACCACAACTAAATTATTATTTATAAATATCCTATTAGTTTCGGCCGGACTAAGTGCCCTGAATAATAGATCCTATCCTTGAAAAATAAGATAGGGTGGAAGAGAATATCTTTGTTTCATTTATCTTGCCTCTAAAACACGCTTTTAAACCATAAAATTGTCTACTGAGACAATGGCAATGTGAATTTTTTAAAATGGAAACTTTGAAAGGGAGAACCAACATGTTGCTTTGTACTTTTGTAAAATCTAAAATTTTCACCAAACGAACTTGTTATATTCAAAAGGAGAGTTTTTTGACCGTAGATATTTTTATTAGATGATTTTAGTTGGGGTTCGGTCAAGGTAGATCCAAAAAAAAAAAAATACAAATGTAATAAAATGTATAATAAAAAGATTATCTGCCAATAGGAGAGTTTGTTGACCGTAGATATTATTCTAAGATGATTTTAGTTGGGGTTCGGTCAAGGTAGATCCAAAAAACACAAATTTAAAAAATGTATTTTTTAATAAAGGATTAACTGAAATGTCTATCCATGGCAAAGTGTGGAAATGTGAACTTAGGGACAGGACGTCCTCTCTCATCTTCATGATAGCCCTGAAGATGGCTTACAATGTAAGCCGAAACGTTGGCAGATAATCCTTTACTAAAAAATACATTTTTTAAATTTGTGTTTTTTTTGGATCTACCTTGACCGAACCCTAACTAAAATCATCTAATAATATTACCAACTTGTTATATTTTGATTTTAACTTTGTTGTTTAAAAAGCTTTACCTTTTCATTCTGGAAGTTCAGTTCTGGAGAACATAGCTTACAGATTTTAAACCTTTCGTAATAATCTGAGTGATAGTAAAAATTACAAGTCAAAGTGACCAAGTGAACAAAGAGGTCAGAAGTTACTTAATCTACAGATCAAATAATCTTAGAAAATACTTGCAACACTTCATGTTTTCACTCTAGGCGAGAGGGGCCAAGATGGTCTGGACTAGACTGGATAGTTGTAAATTCAAATAGCGGGTTGTAAAATCATTGTCAATAGTATGACGTCATAGGCCTATTTATAAAATCGGATGGGCTCACAGTATGCTACAGCAGTTTTACACTTGTGGAAAAATTGTTTCACTATTCACTGTAGGGCTAAAATGCTCTAAAGATTTTAGTAAACCTTTCATAAACGTTTCTAAAAAATAAAAATAAAAATTGCATATAAATTGTACAATAAAGAAATAATTTATTATTCAAACTTTATTTTTTAATACGAAAATATTACTTATATATTTTTCTTTGTGAATTGGGATTTATAATTAGGCTAACTAGCAGATTCTTATATTATTTAATTAACCATTAGATAAATTTTTCACAAATTAAATTAATAATAATTTAAATGAGATATAAAAAATTTACCTTTAGCATTTAAAAAATATTGAATGAATTCATGGATACAGAATTATTGTTATGACATTTGAATAATTATATAGGCAGTAACAACATATGATCAGTAGTTTGCTTATATTTAGAACCCGGCTATCGTTTAAAGTAGATGTAGTGTTTATTTTGACTTTATCTTTATTTTTTAATTAAAATTTTTTTTTAAAATCCTCCCTTGGGAATCTATTAAAAAATTCAGAATATGTTAGTGCACAATTTTTACCTACTATGGCATCAACAATCTCTTATCCTACAGCAATAGCCCATGCAGTCTTGACAATTTCATCAATTTGGGCAATATTTCAGGCGAAAGAATGTTTTTTCGCTATTGCTGGATTTACTCTTTATCTTATTAATGGAATTCTAGGCGTTGTGGCTTATGGTAAGCATTTATGTAGGTTTTAATAATTTCAGATATTTTAATATTCTGTCACTCATTTTCGTGAGTCATTAATAATTTTTCATTGTTTATAATTTCGATTATCTTACACTATATTTTCGATAAATCGCTTTCTCTCATCTAAAATATTTATATTAATTTACCCCTGACCTAGACAAAACTTAATGCAAGAAGTTAATGTAATCTTTCACGAGCTTCTTCATAAGAATTGTCTATGTTAGAAAAAACATCAAAAAACCCTGATTTATTTTTGAAAAATTCGTTTATTCATTCATTACATAGCATTATGAAAATTGAAGAGGTAGTTTAAATGAAAACTTTTCTGAGTTCATTGATTTAATCTTTATTCTTGGTGATAATCAAGACTATTACAATGAAACCTAATCAAATTTTACAGGCAGATTGGTTAAGGTCAATTATGGATTGAGACTGTAATAATGTATAAGAATTAAGAGAATTTTTAAATTATCCTGGCATTCTATTACTATTGTCCAATTAGTGACAGTAGTCCAGTCAGCATTCTTGTGATGGATTTTGCATATCCTAATATTCAGAGAACAACGTTTGCCTGTATATTATTTATCTAAGACAATGTATCTTTGGTTATTTAACTTTGCAATTATTGAAAACTAATTAATACTGATAAATTAACTCATAATTGAGAGCATAAAATAAAATAATGTTTGAATAAATAAAATTAATTCTTGATTGATAGGAAAACTAGTTCATTTTAAGTTATCGTGGTTTACAAGAAAGAAAAACATATATGTATCTTGATGGATATTTGTGTATTTAATGTAGTAAATAATTTAGCTAACTCCTTGCAATTTTTGTATTAATTTAAAATTGAACTGATTTATTTATTTTTATTTGTAATAGAAAAACAAAACAAACATGAAATGAAATGAAATGAAAATAATTTTTATTCTGTGTCATAAGCCCCTGAGAATAATATAAACAAACAAATATAAAATTATCTGGCTTATTTACAATGAATTTGAAATAAGATACAACTTTGGATTAGTGGAAAAGGAGGGATGAAAACTAGATTGTGATGATTCTAAGGCTTTGGAGGACTCAAGGAAATCAGACACTTGTGACTGGACAAGCAGTGCAAGGAGCTTGAATAGGTTTGAAAGCATAGAAATAGGTTGGATCTCTAAGGGAGGAAGGATTTGCAACTTTGTTCAGAGGGTGGACAAGGGTTTGTTTCCAAGCCTGACAGAAGACTCTGTCAAAGGGAAAAGTTTTTGATGTGAGTAAGGATCAGAGAGATAACAGGAAGGGACAGTTTTATGAGTTTAACCAGATTGCCATCAGTTCCATCACTGTTGATGTGGGATTTTGAAACAGAGGCTAAATGGCGGTTGGAGTAAAAAGAAGGAGGGTGAAAAGAAGGAGTCAGAGTTAAAGGGACCAGGGATTTGGGAGGGGCCTGCGCAGGAAGAAATAGTGAAGTGGGAATTAAGTTGACCAAAAGTAAAGGGGTAAGTAATGGGAAAAATGGAATAAGCACATGAATTAAGCTTCCAGAGCAATGAATATTTAGTTCTGGAATCAGTAGTTGTAAAAAAGGCCCGGGTGAAATATGCTTCATAAGATAAATTTTTGTTTGTGTCTGATTCCGCAACTAATTGAATTTCCTCCAATGGTCAGGATTCCTGGTATGGAGATAGCGCCACCTTGCTGTGTACAGACTCATCATCTCCCTGATGTCTGAAGTGATCCAGAGTGCAGGTGGACGGTGAATGGTGTCGGTTTTAAGAGGAGCATGATTATTAAGAATGGAGAGTAGATTGGACATACAGATTTAGACCATGGAATTAAAGGAATTGGAGATAAAAATAGGATCCCTGTTCAAGGATTCAAGATCAGGTTGGATTGGAAAACCCCGTGGCCTCATAAGTGAGATCATCACTCAGTGATAAGCTCACTCTAGTTTAATCTACCAGAACAGCATAGTCTATGATATCAAAGAATAAATGCTTTGTTCATTTTCTCCACCTCCTGGAACTAGGAAGAAAATTTATTATTCCTAGTTTGACCTAATTATGCGCAAACTTAAAGAATCACTTGCTAGATCTGATTGGTCAAGTAATCAAAAAGAAGTTATATTTCCCTATTTTATAGGTATATTATGCCTTTAAAGACTTCAGAAATTCCTTAATTTTAACTGTGACTGGGATAACTTCTTAAGAAAAAATGTCTGACATAGGAACAGATTTCCTATGTTTCATTAAAATTGGATGTAAACAAGAGAAAATAATGAATTTAATTTTTAAAACGGAGAGAACAATAAGTTTAAAAATGTAACTACTAAAGCTAGGTCTAGATTGGCCAGGAAGCACTCACTCATTGTAGTTATATTCATAATTTTCTATTATGAAGCATTTTCTTAAAAATTTTATTGAACATGAATGCTAGAAAATTACATTTCACATCTATTAAATGCTTTAAACTTTTATTTTTAATCAAGTAATTTTGAAGATACTATTATTCTAAATTTTGGTCACCCCCTTAAAATACCCCTATCACTCATTAAAGTTCCATCTGTAATGAATTTAATGTTTTGCAATATAAAGTCTAAATATAGAATTCTGTTTCTATATTAAAAAAAGGGCCTGCACTAAATTACATTCTTAAATATTTTTCCTAATAAGCAATTTTTTGGGGGGAAATTTTATTGACCGTGAATGGTATAACATTATATTTTACCCATATTTTTTTCTATAGATTTTTACATAACACTATTAGTAATAGAGATATTAAGAGGTATTAGTTGAGGCAATATAATCCATAGTCAGACACTATCAAACACAAACACATTTACAAAAAACTTCAGAGATATTAAGATTTTGAATTTGGGTCTCCCTCTAAACCACACCCCCCATTTTACCGATTTCAGTTATTGTGGAGCTCATACAACGGTTTGCAAAATAAAAGCTTAAATACCAAATTAATTAGGCTTTACAATGTAAGTTTAACTAATTAGTAAAGATTAACAATAAAGTCAGGTGATGCATTAAAGTTGAAGTAGAGCCAAACCATCAGGCAAAGATTCGTTTAGGAGGCAAAGGTCTACATCGGACAGAACCAAATAAAAAAAGAGGAACCTTAGGCTTCATTCAATTATAAATTTTTTATTTTATTTTTTTCTAATCAAAAGCCTCATTTTTACTCAACTAATGCTGAGGAAGCCTTGATATATATATTGCATGTGCAAAATTTTGTACGGAACATATTTTTAGTTTCTCTACAGGTTGATGAACAATTATTATTTTTCAAAAGTCGCATCATGTTGAATAATTTTTTAAGAGAAATCTTCTAAGAGTCAAGGCTGAAATGACTTTTTTGAAATGATTACTGTCTTATATGGGGTTCTTCTATCATACTCTTATACACACTGTAGCATCACCTAAAGGTGTCTTGTATGTCCCTATTGTTTCACAAATAACAACTCCTTTAATTTTGGACGTATGCTGAAATGAATTATCTGGCTTACTGGGTTGTTAAATATAGTTCTTTTTATTGAATGTCTTAATAAATCATGTCTCTAATTATAATATTTTAACTCATTTTAATTCTTTCTTCAACTGATAGTTAATGATTTTTAGTGATAATCTTCACTTTTGGTTAACGGTAAAAAAAATTAATTAATTGAATAGTATTTTCATATTTGCCTGCAATTATCCCACTTTTCCATTTATTAGGCCTAGCTAGGCACTGAGCATACAAAAAAAGTTGCCAATTAAAGAAATTACACAATTTCTCTAGCCTTAAGCTATTTTCTGGCTACTTCAAAATTGTTTTTCTCAACAATTCAAAAAGTATAACGCTATAAATGAAGAGAGGATTATTAGGAATTCGGTCTTGGTAGTTGAAGAATTAAAAACTAATTTGTAACCAAAAAAATTTTTTATTTTTGCCATAATTTCATTTGTTTTAGCTGAAATTTTGCCATCAGTCATGATGTAGACACTGTTGAGCTCGAGTCTCTCCCCATCAGCCATTTGACCTAATGAAAGCCTAAAATTCAGGCCAAAACATTGGCTAAAATAAATGCTTTTTAAAACAATTAATGCTAGGGAATAGAATAAAAATCTTATACTGTCTCAGCCAGGACTCGAACCTGATCTTCTCCTATCTGGGCAAGAATGCTTTATTTCTATTCCCTTGCATTAATTGTTTAAAATCAATTTGGGAATAAACACCACAACTAAAAAAATTATATTTATAAAAATAAATTAAAATTAAATAACAAGAGTCATATAAATAGCTTGACGATGTCAGCTCCTTCGAGCATACGATGAGGTAAATAATCTAAAGGGTTATTATGACTACCAATGAATATAGAACTATCATACCTTCTATTATCCGTCTTCATTGGTTTCTGCAAATCATCTTCTGTTGGCGAGCGCTTTCGGACATTATCCATCCTCGTGGCTGAACACATGTATTTGGCCATGAGGATGGATAATGTCCGAAAGTGCTTGCCAACAGAAGATGATTTTCAGAAACCAATGAAGACGGATAATAGAAGGTATGATAATAAGACGAGGTGTTCGTCTTTCTCGAAGATTAGACTCTCGGTACTAGTGCTGGGAATTTAATAACTTATCTGGCTAGTCTCGGTGATGTAATGTCCAGCATTCTTGCCCGGATAGCAGGAGATCCTGGTTGAGGCAGTTTAGATTTTTTATTCTATTATCTTGCATTAATTGTTTAAAATTAATTTGGTATTAAACACCACAACCAATGAAGACGGATAATAGAAGGTATGATAATAAGACGAGGTGTTTGTCTTTCACGAAGGTTAGACTCTCGGTACTAGTGCCGGGAATTTAATAACTTATCTGGCTAGTCTCGGTGATGTAATGTCCAGCATTCTTGCCCGGATAGCAGGAGATCCAGGTTCGAGTCTTGGTTGAGGCAGTTTAGATTTTTTATTCTATTCCCTTGCATTAATTGTTTAAAATTAATTTGGGATTAAACACCACAACTAAAAAAATAATATTTATAAAAACTTTTTTGGTTACAAAAAGTTTTTAATTCTTTAACTACCAAGACCGAATTGCTGATAATCCTCTCTTCTTAAAACTTGACGGTCAATAAATATATTTTCAAATTATATAATGCTATCAAATTATAGAATGCGTTATTCAAAAAAACTAATTTTTTTCGTCTTCCTAATACATTTCCATTTTTCTTATAGCAGCAAAATTACTTCATTGTGAAATATTTCCTGCTGAGTGTAATTTTTGTTTTGAAAGAATTTTTTCTTTTGGATGAAAAAAAAAAAAAAAAAAAATTTGGTTTATTATAGAAGTTAGTAAGAACTTGCATATCTTAAAGAAGGCATTCCTGTCCTTTTTTTAAAAATCATGGTGATGTAACAATTGATAAATTTTCATACAAATAAACAAATAACAACTAACAAATAATTTATCATAAATCAATTATGGACATTTAAAATGAGACTGTAAACATAATATTTACATTTTATAAAATAATTTCATAAATATAAAAGTAGCTGAAGTGGTCTATTTTGACTGAAGTCCAAAAATGTATTCTTCCTATTCACTCATTTTGTAATTAGTTATTTTGTAACAGTTTCATTTCTTCATATAGCTTAGATTATTAAAATGAAATATAAGTTCTTATCTGATTTTAAGAAGTAAAAATTGTTAAAACAATTTTATTTACTGTCTTGACTATTTTTAATTGTGTCTATTAAAATCTTTTGTTCTTTTAATAAAATTTTGAAAGGAAACCTCTTTTTCATTTCAACTTTTCCCCTAAAATTCCATCTTAGTTCTTTTCTTTGTTTTAAAAAGTTTTAAAATTTCTAATCATCCTCAAGTTACTGCCCACTTCCCCTGCTGTTCTTTTTAATCAAATGCTTAAGATACTATTGTCCAGTTTTCTCTAATGTTTCTACTTTGCTCATATCTAGCTTAATATATAATCTGATATTGAAGTGTCAGATGCAAAATGAGTTACAAAAATTATATTATTCTATAAGAAGTCAGTTTATCAGGAATACTTTCATATATACAAAATTAAATAAATATATTATTTCTATTTTTGTATTTGTAGGATTTCCAAATAGTGGTCTTAAACTATACAAAATCTACTCCAGTGTGCTCCTCTGCTGCTTGTCTCTTGGGCTTCCTCTTTTTGTGTCGCAACTCTTCATTAATAATGGTTTTCCAGAGACTCTCGCCCTTGCACACCTTATTCTTCCGCTTGCATGCATTTACTCTTCTGGCCGTTTCAAAAGATTTAATGGCTTCCAAGATTCTCTACAAATAATTTATCTTCTATTTCTTGTCTACATAAGTCTTATTAAAGGTTATTATTATGGTATTTCTTCAGCTTTAAGCTTTTTGATTGCATTATATGTTATTGGTCCTTCTGGCACAGTTCAAAATACACCTTCTCGAGATTTATTTAACTATTCTTTGTCATTTTCTGTTTATTTTTTAATTCAAACTCTAAGAGGCCGCTAAACATATTATATTTAATGAAGGAAACGGGCAACTTACAATTTTTAAAACTCCTGATATTTTAAATCAAAGTGACTTTTCATGAATTTTCCTTTGATAACTAATTGTTTTTATGTGTATAGCTTCAACCATCATATATTACTATTGATATGAATTTTATTTATTAAACAAAATAAGAAGTGTGAGTAATCAGATTTAATTTTGTGTGTTTGTCACTGTCTTTGATTCAGGATATATAGTATGAATTCAAAATTCATGATGGAATTCATTTCTTTATTCTCAAATACTGGTGAAACTGAATATTTTTTTTATCAAAAACGAAGATTTATCAAATCTATTAAACTGTATTGTTAGCTCAGAATAATAATTGTAAATATTAGGTTGCCTGTTTCCCTGATTTAACAGTCCATACTCTGCAATATCTAATATGGATTAAATGTATTATAATTCAAAATTAGTTTTTTTTTTTTTTAAATGAAATAGACTGGATATAAGTTTTAGTTTTTCAATTGTTGCCTTTGAAAATGAAGCCTTGTCTGTTTCTCCTAATATTAACCTAATTCATATCAAAAGAGAATGATTTGTTATATGTACCTAGGTTATATAGTATATTTTATTAAAAGAGTAAAACAAGTCATTATATTACTCAAATTTAAGAATTTATAAGAATATTATGTGGTGCTTAATTTATGAATGAACTAGTGATCTGAGTAATTTGTTCCTGCTATTTGATAAGATGCTTATCACTTTCACATTACAATGAAATATGAAGACTAAAATAGAATTAAAAAGTTAATTTCTAAACTCNTAATGAAACCTATATAATCTTCAAGAAATAAAATATTATTTAACAAATAAACAGTCTATGACATAGACTGGTGTGCTTAGTAGTAAAATTTACCTACTCTTTAGTAATTCACTGAGTTTGCAAAGTCAAGAAAAAATACAGTACAGTACAAGACACCAGAAAATCTCTGGTTTGATAATATTGTACAATAATCTAGAAAAAAATTTCAGAGATGAAAACTTCTCAATAGGGAGGAAAAATTACCACAATACAGCCAATAAGAGAGGATTAAAAGGTAGCCAGGCAAATTAACCCCTTCCCACAAAGAAGCAGAAGAAAATACCAAAGCAGACGCACAGGTAAATGCTCAGAAATTATAAATTAAAACCACGGGATTAAAGCTCATATCCATTTATTTTGGTCTGAACTTGTGATTTTCATAATATATTATAAAGTATAGAATTATATAGTAATATATACTACTATATAGTAGTATATATTACTATATAATTCTATACTTTATAATATATTATGAAAATCACAAGTTCAGACCAAAATAAATGGATATGAGCTTTAATCCCGTGGTTTTAATTTATAATTTCTGAGCATTTACCTGTGCGTCTGCTTTGGTATTTTCTTCTGCTTCTTTGTGGGAAGGGGTTAATTTGCCTGGCTACCTTTTAATCCTCTCTTATTGGCTGTATTGTGGTAATTTTTCCTCCCTATTGAGAAGTTTTCATCTCTGAAATTTTTTTCTAGATTATTGTACAATATTATCAAACCAGAGATTTTCTGGTGTCTTGTACTGTACTGTATTTTTTCTTGACTTTGCAAACTCAGTGAATTACTAAAGAGTAGGTAAATTTTACTACTAAGCACACCAGTCTATGTCATAGACTGTTTATTTGTTAAATAATATTTTATTTCTTGAAGATTATATAGGTTTCATTATGCTTGATAAATAGTTTGGATCAATCATCAAAATTTGTCCATCAGTTCTAAATTCTTAATACTTAATATTAACTAGTATTATTTGGTCCCTAAACCATTTCTTCACCACATGAAGTATGGTGGACATAAATTTAAATAATCCATAAATTAAAATGGATGATTTAAATTTATGTATTTTTCAAGGAACTCAATTAAAAGGTATGCATTGTGAGTTATTAAAATCCGATTTTTTCAATTTCATCATTAATCCCACAAGAGTAGTCTCCCTATCTATCTATCTATTTACTACATTATATATAT
>KZ810749.1:13282-23981 GCA_000696205.2 Oncopeltus fasciatus | reverse complement strand
CGAAGCGTTGGCAGATAATCTTTTTAAAAAAATACACTTTTTAAAATTTTTTTTTTTTTTTTGGATCTACCTTGACCGAACCCCAACTAAAATCATCTAATTATTATACCATTTTAGGTTTGAATTCGTTACCCGATAGTGAAATACATTAACTAATCCACGACAAAATATTGTTTTTGTGTGTTTCCATACTCTCATTTTTAATCTACCATAATAGGTTCCTTATTTTTAAATGGTCAACATCTTTAATTTATTCGTTTGTGTGATTAAACTAAAGTAAAATTAACTAAAAAAAACTAAAGTAAAATATTAAAAAATGGCCTCCGTGTAAAGAGACTTGATTGAAATATTTACACAAATATGGAGTGTTTGTCTCTCAATTTTAACAAAAATGTATGTAAAACGCATATTAACCTTAAGTTTCCTACTTTAATTTATTAAAATTAGTATTGTACTAGTAATTACTCTGTTTTAGCCCTTCTCAAAATTATCCCTTTATTTTCTACCTCGAATGTGATGTAAAATTCTGCTTTTACAGTAATCTGTGAATTATTAGCCTATATGATGAATATCTCAGAAAAAAATATAGTTTTTTTTTTTGTTCAAAATCTCTTAGGGATAATCCCTTCCTATTCTTTGAATTTGAATGAGCTACAGAAAAATGCACGAAAATATGTTTATTTTGTTTGCCACCATATTCTTATTTTACTTTAGTTTGAGTGAAGCTTCTAGTTTTTAAATGCTAAACGAAATTAATTTTTCCCAAAGGTTTTCGGCTGGTTCGGTGTAAAAATATTAATTAATGAAGTGAAGGGGGCCAATTTGAAATATGGTGTGATTTAAGGTAGCATCATCGGTCCATTTCTATTTCTCATCAATACATCAATTTTAATTCCTGTATTGAAGTGTGAAATTGTTTATTGTGTTATGACACCTTTCAGGTCCAACAAACACCAAGACAAAAGCAGTGGAGGTGAAAGTTGAAGATGTATTCAACCCCGGTTAATTTAAAATGTANGTGCTGGTTCCCGCAAAAGCGTATAAAGTTCAGATTTTATGAAGTGAGGGCAAGTCTTTTCGTATGTTGAATAATCATCTGATTTTATTTCCAGTGATTGCTTACCCTCGAGCTGGCTGTCAATTTTTGCTGTACACTGATGCCAATGACACAAATTTGGTTATGCTCTGGGGCAGGTTCAGGATGGCCAGGAATGAGTTGAGAAACAGAACAGCTTTATTGTCTGACGCGTTTTAGAAACTATCTTTACAGAAAGAGATTAATATTGAGGACCGATCATTTGGCTCTTAAATGGCACATTTTTTTCTGGGAACCCAAGGGACAGGTTATACAATAGGCACTTTTGGATTTTAAGATTGAACACAGAGTGAGCAAGTTACATGGGAACACCTTAATGTTGTCTAGCTGTTGTCAACAGTGCCTCATTAATTCTGATCAGTTAAATCTTGGAGAAGAAGTGTGCATATGAATCTGTTATGGGCAAGCCAGCACAGCAGTACAAAGTTCTCGTCATACTTTACAATGTTTGGCAGGAAAGTGAGAATTCCACTGGACGTGATGCTTGGCAGACAGGGAACAGAGGTTTCTCTCAGTATGTTGCAGAATCCAGAAAGAAGGGATTATAAAGTATTCTTAAGTATTATATATGATTATAACATTTATAGCCCTTTGAAATCTTGAATTCGATAAAATAGTTATTTTTATTATACACCCTTTATTTTAATTTATAAAGACAGCAAAATGTTTTTACCTGTATTAAATTTACTGTATTTTGTAGAAGATTTCTGTTCTGGTTTAGAATTTTCTCCACCTAAAAGAAAACAAAAACATAACAACAAGAAGCATAACAGAAAAGTTTTAAATTATTATATAATAATCTTTGAATAATATGATCAGGAAAAAAAAAGGATAAATAAATGAAAANTATTGCAGAGTCCACTTGTATAGTTTCGGATCCTCAACCTTCGACATCTGGCATGGGCTGTGAGTGTTACTTGTATATTATACACAAATGTAAAATTAATTATCATTACTTCAGTGACGTATATTCTATTCTTTTTCAGACACAGTGAAGGAAGAGCAACCTTTGGACATCCCATTTGAGGGCGTTCATTGTAAATATAGTTTGTTGTAACCATTTTCATCTAATACATATTAATTAACTTCATTATATGTGTAGGTTAAAATTTTACTGGTACACCCGTGCTATAATTTTCGTCTTTATTTGAAGTCAATGTATTTTTCCGTCAATATTATTTAGACACAACAATTTTATTTTTTGATATAAGATTTTGTATTATAAATGTTATTACATATTATCTTAGTATCGTAGAATTTTATTATTACAAACAAATGTTGATTGAGCTCTGTATCCGAAAATGAGTAAACCGAAATTAGGGTTAAGAAGTTTGAAAGAGTCTCTCATTCTTTCATCTCTTTTTTAAAAAAAATTATAAATATTTCTTTCTTTTTTTCGATTAGTGTTAATGGAGGAACCTAAAAATCAATCCACCAAATTGTTAATTGTTGTGGTATATTATCCCACGTAAATTTTAAACAATTAATGCGAGGGAATAGAATAAAAAATCTATCTGTCCCAGCCAGGACTCGAACCTGGATCTCCTGCTTTCCAGGCCGGTATGCTTCCATTGCAAAACTGGGACGAGCTATATAACTTATTAAATTCCCAACACACTGGCGAGAGCCTAACCCACGAGAAAAACGAATACATCGTCTTATGCTCGAAGGAGGTGTGTGTGTGCGGAAATCTTTTACATAAAAGTGAAATCATTTAGATTTTTTCATCAACTCACCGTTTATTCGTTCATTCGCGGTCCATCAAACTTTCACCGTTTAATTTAGATTATGTAAATTTTCACTTTTGATATAAATATATTTATATTTTCCTTTAAGATACTCTAATTTGCCACTTCATTAACATAAACTTTTGTTAGATATATCCTAAATTTATTATTAATTCATTGTGTTATAATTTCAGTTTTAGTAGAAGGTGAGTGTGATGAAGCCCTTTCAGTCTCTTCACACCATGGGATCTCTGTGAGTAAGACAACCTGCTCTGGAGATTTGAAAAGACCTGTGAATCTCAAGTGTTCTAAAATGGAGATTTACAACTGTGACCTATGTGATTACAGCTCTTCTACATCTGGCAAACTGAAAGCCCATATGAAGTCAAAACATACCGGATTTAAACAGTATTCTTGCCCACACTGTGATTTCAACACCTCAACAAGTGGTAATTTAAATGTACATATAATGTCTAAACACACAGGACAACGGCCTCATTCCTGCCCTCATTGTGATTATTCTTCAGCTACAAAAGGTAATTTAAAGGTTCATATAATGNTTTAAATTTTATTTAAATATTTACTAAAATTTAAGAATCTTATTTACTTAATAGAATATTATATACAATCAATACTGAAATCAGTTAAGGAGATAATGGGAAAGAAAGCATTAAAGGGTTTGTGAGGAATTAAAGAAAATTTCCAAAATAAGTGCTTTACTGCCAACATGAATAGATTCATTTCCCTGAATGGAATCTATTAAAAATGTCAAAAATATTAGTAAATAACTAATTAAAGTAGTTGGACTTTACACCATTTATGCAGGCAGTTATGATAAAGATTTCAAATAGGCAAGATGCCTTTGATTCACAGAAGACACGTTGAAGCACCCATTATTTGTTTTGATTTGACTGAAAAAAAAAAAAAAAAAAATTGCTCAAAGCAAAAAGAGGGTGAAATTAAAGAACAAAATAAGAAATTATTTTATCACCTATTATGATCTAGCATCATAATCTCTTTCTCTCGAATCCGGAAAGCAGGATAACTGACGGAAAGCAGGAGAGCCGAGTTAGAGTCCCGGCTAAGGTAGTAAGATTTTATTTTCTATTCGCTAGCATTTCTTGTATAAAATTAATGTAGGATTAAATACCACAACTAAAATCAGTATTTAAAATATGAAATATAGGGAAAAAGCGAGAGCCTAACAAATAGCTCACAATGTTAGCTCCTTCGAGCATAAGACGATATATTTGTCTTACTCGGGTGTTTAGACTTGGAGTAAAGTGCAGGGAATCGAAAGAATTATCTAGCTAGCTTCAGTGGTGCAATGGTTAGCATAACTACCCGGAAGCAGGAGACCCGAGTTAGAGTTCTGGCTGAGGTAGTACGATTTTTTATTCTATTCCTTTGCATTTCTTAAATAACAATATGTCATCATCATCATCTCATGATAGGTGTCATCTCATCATCACCTTCATAGGTGAGAGGGGACATGTTATCACATGGAACAAATCTGCATGACTGAGAGGTAAGGATTAGAAATTAGAAAACTTAGAATGGTGAAGGGTGGGGGCTATGATATGGTATATATATAAATAAATATATATATATATATATATATATATAGAAATAGGCAGTACACTACTGCTACCTCTTTGTACCTTTTGTCTTGTACTGCTATGGACAGCTCATCTGGGAAACTGTGTCTTCCTCCCCTCTCTAAACTTAAAGATTATATTCATACTTTCTTCTTAATGCTTTGTTTTTCAGCTTGTTTACGAATTACAATCTAATCTTTTTTTTTTTTTTTTTTTACTACTGCATCGTTTGTTAGTAAAAAGTAATATATACAAATTTNTTTTTACATGTAAAAAATATAATTAAAAAAATATTAATTTAAGTGGATAAAAATTACTGTTTAAAATTCTAGATCTTCAAACTTGCCCACAATGTGGTACAAAAATAAGAATAGGAATTACTCTAATTTAATTTTAGTAAGGAAAGTAAGTATGAACAAGCAAAGGAAAGGACCTCCTATGAGTTGGTTGTCAGAATATTTAAAACTATCAAAACTACATTTGTGAATGGTGGGAGTCTTTGGAATTATTAAGATAGAAAAGTCCTAGATCACACTGTCATTCAGCAGGGAAACGAAACTGTTGTACCAGAAGCTGCGATAGCAGGAATATTTTAAATTCATTATTGTTTAATTAAACCTTATTAATTAATTAATCCAAATTAAGCAAATTAGGATGCCACCTAAAAAATCAGTATAGCCCTACTCAAAACTAGTGTTAGTCTCTTTAAAGAATCCATAGAATGGCTTGAGTAGACAGGATTGTCAAAGGGACAATCACTTCACTTGTAAATAAGGAATAAAGGAACACTCATTGCAACATTTGCATAGAACACCTGATGGCATAAAAGCTGAACTTTTCACTAAATCTAGATGAAGTTTTGCATCTAGCATTCTGATAATAAAATCTTATTGCAAAAACTCAACTTCATGACCTAAATGCATTTGATTCTGCAAAGTCTTTGAATTCACTAAATTCTTCAATAACAATGTTACCTGGAAAAATAAAATGTAAAAAATTATCTATAATAAGATATAATAGATAAGCAAGTAAATAATCTGGTGAAATAAAATGAATAAAAATTAAATTTAAAGGTCCAGTAAGAAAAGTAATAGCAGCTGTCCAATAACAAGGGATTACATTTTTCTAATTCTGAACAAGGTGCATTTCCTAAAACAAAAATAGATACACCCACTGGTATTGAGGAAGAGCAGGGTGTTCCTAAGAGCATATCTGTCCCATGTAATCATAACAAAGATGAAGAAAGAAAACAAAACTGCTAAATTAAACTGACACCACAATTTAGTGCATTACAAAAAAAGCAGTGAATTAGAGGAGGAGGGGTAAAGAAAGAAAAAAAGGATGGCAGCTCAATTCTAGGGGTACTGTTATGAAACATGCACATAAACATTGCAAAAAAAAAAAAAATTATTACGAGCCCCAATCCAATTACCAATATTTTTTTTTAAATTAGACCTAAGTCAATAAAATTTGAAATAGTTAACCTACTAAAACTTGCAATTTTATTCCAGATAATTTTGGAGAAAATCTTCAGATGGCTTTTTCAGGGTTGAAAGTAAAATAGAAGCGCCTACAGGTCCAGGGGGCTTTTATGCTGACCAGGGACTGGACTTTGATCTAAGTCTGTCTTCCTATTGGTTGACTCTTATCATTTATCATTTGTTAGGAGACATCTGAAAACCACCTTCATGAAGAATACAATACAATACAATTCAAATGTATTTCATATGGTTCAGAAGAAGAGAACTCATAAACAAAGGAATTAGTCACAGAATAATTCAGAGACCAGACTACCATTTCCTATGTTAAAGGAACAACAGAAAAAATAGCTCGGATCCTCAAGGAGCATGAAATCAAAGCAACATACACCACCAAAAAAGAAAAAAAAAAAAAATTGACCATGTTTTCCCAACCCTAAGGATAAACTGAAACTTAGGATCTTAGGGATATATAACATTCTGTGCTCATACGGGAAATCATTTATAGGAGAAAATGGGAGAATGAAAGATACAAGGCTAAAGGAACACATTTCTGACATAAATACATATACTCACAGGAAAGTCAGCATTAGCAGAACATCACCCACCAGATACACCACCATCTTAGCTAGAGAGAATATTTACTACTCACAAACAATTAGGGAAGCTACAGANTAGTTATCAAGAACACTTATATTAAATTTATAATAATGTAAAATAATTTGATATATTGTTAAAGACGCTTTGAAGTGATTGCCCCCAAAACCAGGCGGTCGAATATCTCTACGTAGATGCAATAGTAAGTGAGCACTTTCTTCTGGATATTGCTGCTACCATGACTGTACTTAAACCAGATACCACTTGAGAAGATCCCCCCAACACTTTACTTACGGCTACTGGAGACCCTGCGCATGTCCTTGTCGGCGGCCGCAAACTGGTACACCTTTCATTTGTGGCCGACACAGATGAAGAGGAGTCATACTAGGAATGGGCTTGTCAACAAATTGTACGGTCAAATAAAAACTCAATATACAATGGAGAAGTCCTCCGCGCAGGGAAAGACTATGTCACTAACCTGCGAAAAAGAATGGACTACATTTACGTGAAGGTTCGCACCCAACATCCTGGAGGCTAGTGACAGAATGAAGGAATGGTACGTGATCAAAGCCGAGAAAGGAGGTTTCCAACCAGGAGGCTTATTATGGCTACATAATCCTCGAAGGATCATGCACTGTCTCCCAAACTCCAGACTTCTTTGGTAGATCCTTTTGAAATAATAACAATGATCAACTGATTCCATGCAGTTATAAAAGCGGTCAGATCGAGCGTCTTAAAGCGTTGTTTAATTATTACATAAATAAATAGAACTTAACATTATGAAGACAAACAGCATCTACCAGAATTCGCGCCGGGGGCTAACATACGAATATCTACGGAGGTGTCTCATCGACCTGTGGACGCAGTTTGCTATCCCCAAGTTGGGTTGCAAATAAAACGGGCAGGATCGGAAGGTGTAAGACGGATGATAGAGAAGATTTCCGCTGGCGTTTTCAACCCGTGGAAAACGACTTCGACCCCGACAGGCGTGGATGACGAATCCTCTCCTTTAGTCAAGACCTGTTCTGGGGCAAACCAGTTTTAAGGAGGGGATAATGTTAAAGACTAGGGAACAATTGAAGGATACAAATGTTTCCTCTGTCTTGGAAGGGAAGTTGGCTTACTTGGAAATCCGTATAGACCCTTCTAGGCTTGCCTCGCTACGTCCAGGAAGTTATAATTCATTTATTAGCTGTAAGTAATTTATATTTTATATTTATTTATGTATTAGTAAGTAAGGGCAGTATTTGGAGTAGGTTGCATTATAATTAGTAGGTTTAATTATTTGTGATAATAAATTAACTTTAATTTATCTCATTGTTTTTAATTATTAGTGACCCGTAGCCTGTAACAATGTGTACAAAATAACCTCTTCGTATCTTGGTAACAGCAGTTACTTGATTCCACTTTTTGGAAATATCGTCTATCTGGACCAATACCTCGCTAGTGGTCTGAAAGTTCGCCCTGAGCGAGATCTGTAGGAATCCTAGTTCTGCGATGATGGCACCGATGAACCTTGTTTGTCTCTTGCGGTGCATGGTGGTGACGAGGATCTGTCTCCAACGCTTCTATTGGTATTATCTACTCGCTCTCTCTCTCTCCAGACTGCAAGGATTGGGCCAAGTCAGGATACTCTCCTATCCAGGATGAAGACTTCCCAATTGTTTTCTCTGGAATGAGAAATATTTTATTTTTATTTTCGGCGGACTTTTAAAGATAGACCCGATTAGTTGTCCCCCTGACCACGGATATCCCGTATATTTTTGAGTCAGTCACAGAAACGTTATCTCCTGCATTAAGGATTTAAAGCTGCCTTGCTCGATGTCGATTATCGAAGTTACTTTTATTCCTAGCTTTTGATTTTTGCCATGAAGACTTGTATTTCTTGAGATCAGGACAACCAAATTTCAATTGCTCTGGTAATGTAGGGACTGTACACAGTTTCCTTCCAAACAATAGCTTAGTTGGCGAGATTGACCACATTCAAGAGGAGTCGTTCGTATCGCTAACAGACCTATTTAGTCACTCTCGGGTGACTGGGGTGGTCGGGGTATCGGCTGGTGGTTAGGGATACTCGGTTGGACAGCTAGGACTATTATGTCCCAGACGCCTGGTGGACTTTTCGCTCTGGAAGGGCAAGGGGCGGGAGCATCCAACATCAGAGTGTCTGCTCATTCAGCACTTGAAATAGCCACGCTAGTATCTATTGAAGATGCAGTCCCCTGGTGTCGCTGCCTGGATCTTCGGTCCTTCCTCTCCTCAGTTACTCCAAAATGCCCGGAATATACCTGTTTGTGTGCATATGGCCTGTGCCTTAGGCATAAAAATTCTGGTGTCCACATATGAAAGATTATCCTTTTCTTTCAGGAAGATAATTATTCTTCAGAGTCTAGAATATCCTTGGTTGTCTCAGTGTCAGGGATCTGGACAAAGTATCGGTTATGAGGAAGCTTTTACCTGACACATGTTGAACAATGTAATCGAACGGCATTAGTCTTATTCTTAATCTTTGAATCCGAAGAGTGAGCTCTCTGAGACTTCTGTTCCAAGACTTGTACAAATGGCTTATGGACATTCACAAGCAGGATAGTCTTGCCTACTGTAAAGGAAGAAAATTTATCACAGGCTCAAGTCAATATGAGAGCTTCTTTTTCATTCTGGGCATACCTGAGTCCTGCTGGCGTAGTAAGTCATTCCTAAAAATCTCTTCAAGTCACTAACATTTTTAGGAGGCTGGAAATATCTAATTGCCTTAGTTTTGTAGGATTAGGTAAGAGACATACATTTTCTTAAACATGACCCAAAAATTTAATTGAAGATTTACGGAATTCATATTTTTTTTTTTCAGATTTAGAGTTATGCCCTCTGCAGACAGTCTTTGAAGTACTTTTTCTAATTTCCTGTCATGTTCCTCCTCCGTACCGCCGCACAACTTCGCGACACCTTCCAGAGTTTGATGCATCTTTCTTTTAGAGTGTTCTGGTGCTGATGTTATGATATATGAGATATTCATGTTATTATTTATGCTTGTTGCGTGCGGAGGCTAAACCAAGCATAGGTGGATGTACAATGAACGCAAGTATAGGTGGATGAACAGTTTGTCAAAGAATGTCCTTCTCTTAAACAATTTGGACAAATTCGGTGTTTTCGAACAAACTCCGTTCGTTTGTCAATCGGCATATTCTTGAAGGCGTAGCAGCGAAAAAGTAAATGACCCTTTTTACATTTAGGGCAATCACGATTACTAGGTGAACTATGCTCGGTCCTAGAAGGTCAAAAGAACCTCAAAAAGCCACCAAAATGCGCAAACTGCGCCTTGAGTAAAAGGAGAAACGACCACCCGGCCAGTGACAAGGGATGTCCGGCCTATGGAAATCGAGTGGCGGCTCGGATTGACGGCACATTCTATGGATAACGAGACGAATCCCGAGACTAATGGATGCCTCTCACGTGCGTGGACTTCTCGCGGGAACGGTGAGATCAGGATGGCGTCTCTCAACCTAAGAAGGAGCCCGATCGTCCTGGGGGAACTAGGACATGAGACCGCAAAAAGGCGCCTGGACTTAGTTTTCATTCAGGAACCTCCGGTCCGCCGGCAAAAAATCTTTGCGGTCCCGGCGGGTTGGAGGGTGGTGGCTAATGCGGGCGAGGGAAACATAAGAGCCGCAGTGGCCTCTACCTCCCCCAATGTAGACATAATTTCATTGTCGCACCTCTGCTCCGATAACATCGCGGTAGCGTCTGTCAACCCAGGGGGTGCGCCATTTAATTGTGTCTCGATTTATGTTCCGCCTAAACAGGCTGTGCGCGGCACGCTTGAGGAGATGCAGCGGGTTCTTGACTCCCTGCGTGGTCCAGTGGTAATCGCGGGCGACCTCAATGCATGGAGCGAATCGTGGGGATCTTCCACGACTAACGCCCGAGGTGCCAAGATCAACGAGTTCGTGGTCCTCAACGGACTGACCGTTGCGAAATGCGGCGGGGTCCGAGTAACCTTTAGGAACCAGATTGGCTCGTCGGCCATTGACGCCGTCTTGGCTTCTCCAATCATGTGCACACGACTTGGCGAGGTTCGCGCTGAGTTTATTACCACTAGTGACCATGCTGCCCTGCTCTTCAATATGAGTAGACTTCGCCGCCCGGAGCGTCTGGTAGGGAAGAGATACGCCCTTGGAAAGGCGGATTGGCCTTCGTTTTCCGCCA
>KZ810748.1:45631-55746 GCA_000696205.2 Oncopeltus fasciatus | reverse complement strand
ATGTAAAAAATTGTTAGAGAATTTTTTTTTTGCTGTGTTAGCCTCCCTTGCAACCACTTAGGGTCATTGGAGGGAGGGGCTATCTACAGGTTGCCACCCTATTTTAAACACCCATGGCTCAGGACAACCTTCCGTATTATAAATAAAAGATATTGACCTGGGCGGGATTTGAACCCGCGGCGTCAGGATTGCGAGACCCGTACGGATCCCCTGAGCTATCCCGGCGCCCCAGTTTAGTTAAATAAAAGTGAAATATTTGAATAAAGAATTCATATAACAGAATATCACCTTTTGAAAATGTGGTTTGAAAATTATCTTAGTATTATATTTTCTATTTTTTTTAAATATTTAAAACAATATAAAACTTCTTATGAACATATCATTATATACTATGAGATATCGATCTAATGATGTTGACATGTTTTGTAGAGTAACTTTTCTTGATTGAACACACATTTTTAAATATTAAAAACATTATTTTTGTATCATTTTTACTATTAAAGTTAAAAAAGAAATAATCTTTTGGTATCTGTGGTAGAATTAAACTAATTGTAATAATGGTGATTTAATTATACTTCATTTTGTCCCTCGTGTTGTTCCTCGTCTTACAAACCGGTCAGAGTTATAACTTACATAAATAAAATATGTTTATATAACTAATACTGCTTCATATTTTGCCAGACTTTGTCAATGTGTAGAAAACTATAGATTATAGTTTTTAATTTATTATAAATTATAGAGGAGATTATATATACACTTATATTATTATACAAAATTAAAATAAATATAATCGGCAAGCAGATATTTTATTTAATGTTACATTTTTCAGTATTCTTTACGTTATAAAATTAGAAACATTTTATGCATTTCAATTTATGATAATTAATTTTTCAAAATCATTAAAAAAAAATGAATCAGTCCAACTATTTTAGTTATGTTGGATGAGTTCGAATCTAAGATTCTTCTCATGAAAAACAAATTGTATATTATTTGGATATTTTTTCTAATCCCAACTACTGGGCACTAAAATATAAATATAATGTACTAAATATCTATATTTCTACGTATCTATGTATGATTGTGGGTGTCGACGATGCACAGACCACTTTCTTGGTTTTCTTAAATAAAATTGGGCATCAATGTTAATTTTAACATTGCTAATTTTACTAGCAGTTTAACTAATTGCTAATAGCTTTAACTAATTTTAGTAATAGCTGAAGTAAGTTTAAAGAGATTAGAGTGGTTTAGGGGGTGACTAAAATTTAAAATTGTAATATATTAGCGTTATTATCAGCAAGAAAAAAAATGTTAAAGCGGATATTGAAATCCTCTAACTTTATATTCTAATATATTTTCACAAAACAGTTGGTTAGACCTATACTTTTAAAATATATTAACTAAATTCTATAATTGCGCTTGGTTGGTAATTTTTTCAGATTGTATTTATTAAAATGATAAATTTAAATGAACTAAGATAGTACCTCATGACTCACATCTTCCTCTACCCGATTGGCCTCGAAATTAGCAATTACCTTTATTGTTCTTATGGAATTTCAAGCCATTTTAGTTTTATTTACATCCGCTTAAATTAAATTTATGAAAACTGCTTAGATTTAATTAGTTAGTATAATTAACTCATTAAATATGTTGCTGAGGAATTCGAGTAGCTTACGTCCATAACTTAGAAAAGTTTATTTTATGAAGATTCTTTAATCAAATTATGGTACCCACACACTATTAGTTTTATTTCTTTCAATCATTATTTCATATTTATCATCCCAACCATAATCAATCATTTAATATTTTAATCTAAAATATTTTGATGCATTTTTAATTTATGACAAGTTGTAGTTTTGGCTTAAAAAATAATATTTACAAAATTAGTTCTACTTCCCATATACAAAAGTTGTGATTCTTAAATTTACAGTAAAATTATTATTTGTTTCGAAACTAAGAGCAAAACTAGGAGCTATATGAATAAAAAGTATTTTGAGAAAACTAACAGAGAAAAAAAAAATATTTATTTTTAAAATCACTCAGTTCTATGTTTTGAAAAATCTTATGACTTCATTTTATATTTAATTAAAAACAATTAGTCGGATAATAATTAATAATAATGATAAAAAGTATTTATCTCTAAAATATAAGAGAATCTTATTATATTGGGTTGAACTCAAATTGGCATGTGTGCGTGAAATAATTAAATTATATTAAACCTGAAATTCCATTTGAATAGGCAATAAAATTTAAGAAAATCTAAGAATAGCACAATAGGTAGAAATTCCAAGGCATTGGGCCTGACCTTCTTGTGGGAATGGGAATTTGCTTTTAATAAGAAAGGAAGGAGATTTACTAACAAATGCCGGACGAAATAAATATTTAGACCAGTTTCGACGTCACAGAGCAGCTTTCCACCTATTTATATTTCTCTTAAAAGTATTCATTCTATACAAATTGTACAGAACTTACGGAAGAAAATAAAATGCATAACATAGTGTTTCATTAGTCTTCTTCTTAAAACATTAAATTTTTAATTGTGTCTAAAAAAANTAAAAAAATGTATTTTTTTAATGAAGGATTATCTGCCAACGTTTCGGCTTACATTGTAAGCCATCTTCAGGGCTATCATGAAGATGAGAGAGGACGTCCTGTCCCTAAGTTCACATTTCCATGACTGGGATGATTTTTTTTATTTATTTAAGTATAGTATTAATAATTTTTAATCCTTTTTTTTTATTTTTAATTCATTTATTTAAGCATAAGTATTCTTTTTACTTTTTCATTTCGAAGCAGCATAGTAAATTTTAATAAGAAAACTCTTCATTGACTCATTTCAGCTTACAGTGCGGAAAATTAAAATTAAGATTTCAAACAACCTTTGAATTGTTAAAATACTTTTTATTGTTAAAATACGATGTAATTAATATAATCTCCCCTCTCTCATTTCTATTGATTAAATTTCGTTAAAACCAACTTAGATTCTCGTTTTGCATTTAAAAGCTACATGGGGAATTTCAAAATGAAAAACTGAGATCTATGGCTTGTTAATATGCATTCTTAAATATCGACTTAAATAAGCGTTTTTAAACATACACCTTAGAAAATAACATTTTACATATATTTGGATATTTAAACTTTTCCGTCAAATTAGAACAATGGTATGAAATTAAAATCCTGGTCTTCCTGAGAACCCCTTCCTCCTCTTTTTCTCCACTTAATTCAATAAAAAATTAATTTAGTCAAGAATTTGAAATTAAAAGACTCAATACCGAATTTCCCTTTAAAACATGAGTGCGCCCGCCGAATACTACAAAATACATTCTTAAATATCATGTGATGTATTTTATTTGAAGAAATAATAAAGTATAATTGTTATTTTACTCCAATTTTGTAATATATTATGTTTTTGTAAAGGATTACGAACACATAATATTCCTACCTTAATTATAGGAATAAATAAAAAGTTATTAAGATTTTTAATTTTGTTCTTCTTTGAAATCCTCTCCCCTTTAACTCCTCCTTCCTTTAGTAATTTTCGTACTCATTCAAAGATTTATAAAAACAAAATTAAAGCATAAAAACTGAATTTAGTTTCTAGAGAGCGTATAGACAAAATATATTTAATTTTTAACAGAGCATATTTGTAGCCTCTCCAGTATAGTATTAGTAATGATTCATCAATATTTTTCAAATGAAATTTCATGGTATCATCGTGAATACATTGATTTCCGTAAGAAAAAACGGCTAGAACAATTTGTAGATCATTTTACTTTAATTATATATTGCCCTAAAAACATATAAATCAATTTTATATTACACAGTATATTTCAGAATGAAAATGATCGTAAAATAATTAACTCATTGCCAGAAATGAGACCGTGATACATAAACTCATGTTGTTGTTTTTTTTAATGGCACGTCAATTTTTTGTCATTAACGCCGGGGAGATATTATTAGAAGCGGGAAGATATTTTCAAAAAGAAGAATTTCTTAGCAACAGGTCATGGTGAAGTGTAATGCATTGTTAATGCAAATGGTTATTATGTTGATGTATTTAGAAATTTTGCATGTTATGTTTATGTATGAAGTTTTTAAATATGAATTTAATATTATTACTGCAACTGGGTCGTAAGTACGCTTGATTTTCTGATCTACTAAGAAAATAAACTGGCGTGAAATCGCCCAGAGAGGTCAATATGAAAAAAAAATTTTTTTTATTGGAAGCAATGAGAAACAATGGTTTATAGTGATTTTGGTTCATAAATGATTAGTTCCTTCCCTGCATTTGTATAATTAAATAAATAAATGGCCCAACCCCACGATATGTGAGATACACACGATGGAGATCCATGTTTACTAGGGGTGATGGCATAGCCCAACAATGTACATCTCTGAACTGATAGTTTTGAATTTTTAAATCATCTGTGTGTTCGAAGCTCTGCTCATTAATCTACAGCCTTATCACCCTTATCAATTAGTCATTCTAGAGTTTGCGATGTTTGTCACTGTCATTCATCAAGGAATCATCCACTTGTTTCATAACCAAGCTTCAGCAAACTTTGGAAGCGGCAATTTTTTACTGGTGGCTTATAAATCCTCAAAATGAAGTAGCCTCTACTTTTTGTTATACGATTTATTTTTATTGTACTAAATTCATTTTTAATTGTCGTACCAGTTAGTATTTGTAATAACACAGGTGAAGCGAATTTAAATTCAACAAGCGAATATTCTTTTCTTTTTTTATCTATATAAAATATTAAGAATCCTCATTGAAACTGAATTACTCAAAATTTGGTTAACTTAGTTAATATTATTTAAGTTCTTAAATTTTTTTTTTTGTTTGGACAACCCGAATTAATTACCTAAATAATGACATTTTAGTCATTATTACGAAAACTTGTGCGACGCTCTGCATCTTTCTAATTATTATAATTCCTATCAACTAGCTATTAATTATCACTAACAAACATATTAAGTTACCATTTAATTATTAATTTTTTAATAACATTTCAAAAGGAACTTTAAATAAATAATTATTAATAATGGTCCTGTTTCAGTATGTTTATTTACGTCTTATCTTGAAAACTTTTAAAAACAAAAAAAAAATAGTAAGGAATAAATACATGCTATGAAAATTTTAATTTATAGTTTAATGTTCTTTATATTGTTGGCAAACTGCTCATTTTATATTACAAATTTCTTCTTTAGTATTGTTAATTACTACCTAACAATAAACAAATAAAAAAATATAACATTTTTTTTACCGATTTTTAAGTCTTATCTCCTACACTGAAAGAAGAGAAGAATTAACAGCCTTTCCGTAAGAAGTTAAAAAGAGATTGCGGTATAGGGCGGAATATTGGAGAGAAAGGGATTCGGTGAGAGACTGATTCGGCGGAAGGTGTGGAAAATACAATGAGCAAAAGGTGACAGACACATGTCACACTGTGATAGAAAGGGTACTCTAACAGGTAACGAAAAAAGGGATTTAGTTCCAATCAGGGCGGATGGGGGAATGGAAGAGGAGTCGAATGAGGAGTGACCTAGATGCAGTTACCTTCCATCTTCTGCCGAACCCTAGGTGAAAGAAGATGAGGGTGAAGCAGGTACTTTTCGGATAAACAAAGATAATGGTAAAATAGGTACTTTCAGATTAACAGAGGATATATTTGTCTTCCGGTGGTAACAGAAATGGAAATTAAGGCAATGTGGAAAAATTTTCCAACTAAGTTTCTCAAAATTTTCAGAAAAACCGTTATATCCGAAAAGTTTTCCTTATTTTGAAAAAGTATTTGTAGTTTGAATAAACTCCTTTTGTAGAGTTATAAAACCAAACGCCTTTGTATCGTATTACCTGTATCTTATTGCATTAACTAAACTCGTTACTTAAATAATGCGTTTTGGTAATTTTTTTAAAGCCCAAAAACGTGTTTTGGTACTTAATCCCACATTATTTTAAACAATAAATGCTAGGGAATAGAATAAAAAACCAAACTGTCTCAGCCAGGACTCGAACCTGGATCTCCTACTATCCGGGCAGGCGTACTAACCAATTCGTAAGTGCAATTGGTTAGCAGGCCGGCCCGGATAGCAGGAGATCCAGGTTCGAGTCCTGGCTGAGATAGTTTGGTTTTTTATTCTATTAGCTTGCATTTATCGCTTTAATTAGTGATTGTGCATTTTTTATTACTATTTTTCACTTTAACGGCACCTTCTATAATTGAATCTTTAAAAAAATAAAATATTGCAAATTGTTATATATATTTTGATTAATTACATTTAAAAAATAATTTTAAACATTTATTATTCGTTAATATGTTTCTTTGTAAAAAATCAGAAAAATTACTCTATTTTATTCTCTGCAAATTATTTACTGGCAATTATAATACTGAAGACACTAAAACTTTTAAAAACTTAAAAACGTAAATCTTTTCTTAACCGAGTTTCCAAAATCACCACTGGGTGTAGGTGATGTATTTACCGGGATTCGCTTTGTGTATTAAGACAAAAAAAACTATTTCAATCTCTAGACAGATACATTAATAATGCTTAGGTCTTGGGTAAGCAAGCCTAGAGATTTTGAACTTAAGAGTTTCGAAAAAATTAAATTGACAGTCTACTAACGCATAAAAAAAAAACTGAATTTGCGATTAGTTGAAATGGGAAAAGTGAAAAAAGGGGTTTTACTGAAGACCAAAATTTATTATCTAAATTTCTTCGTTATTTGAATTCTGAATAGGTCTATAGGATATGCTTTGTAATTTTCTAATGTATCTGTTTCATAATTTTCGAAAGACTACTATTGAAGAACAGAAATTTGAATGTTAATGGTTTTGTTATGTGCATACATCAATGATAAATCGTAGAAATTTTTTAAGTCTTCAGAAGGCACCAAAGTTAATAGCATAATTTTCTGGAGAAAAATATACTAGTGATGTTGTTATTATAAACAACTGACAAAATATATTCTCTAGATTGATCAGTGGGAACTTTATACAGGCTAACGTATTATCAATAACTTATCTATGTATAAATTTTCTTTAACATTAACTGTAATTAAAGCCAAGGAAGATGCTTAGGTATTATTGTAAGCTACTGGATGGTAATTTTATGGTATTGTGGAGGAAAACAATAATTGTACATAATTTTTTTTTTAAATAACCTTTATTTATATATAACATTCTGCTAAAAACAAATAAAAACAAAACTGTGCGTAATAAGGGAGACAATTGATTCACATAATGACAAAGGAAAGAGTTGTGCAAGGATAATATTAAATAATAAATAGTTAATAGTTATATAGGAAGGAGGAATGATTATTAGTACTATCTATTCTTATAATTCCGACGAAACAACTAGTCAAGTAATTCGGTTATCAATAGACAAATAACTAACATTTAGTGCAGTTTATTTTTAACAGAAATTGAAATAAAATAAAATAAAATATAGAAGCGGATAGCAACAGACCATAGGCTTATTAAGAACCTCTGAGGCGAGAAAGGGACCTATAAATTTTCGCTGAAGATAATTTTGAAGAGGGACTCTTCAGGTGACGTTTTGAAGTACTTCGGACTCAGGGGACGTAGTTGAAGGGGTGAGAAGGAAGGAGTGGGGCCTCTCACCTGCGAACGGTACACTGCACGCACGAGGATCATCTCTGGGACTGATTTAGAGATATATCAAGCACAAAATCCATTCCCTACGTTACAGAAGGACTGTTCACTTGAATGTATCAAAATTTGGGGAAAACTGACAGCTATGTAGGAGATGATTCTTGAGGACAGTATTTCATGTCTGTGAGCATGTCTGCCAAACGTTCTGACCTCTACATGTTGACAAAATAGGTAGGCCAAGCATCTTCAATAAAATCATCATCACAATGTTTATGTGCATTTTAAGAGAAACAGGCATATATGAAAAAATCAACTATGCCTTTTTTTTCTTTTTTTTTTTTTAATGTGTTTGTGTNACAACTGACAAAATATATTCTCTAGATTGATCAGTGGGAACTTTATACAGGCTAACGTATTATCAATAACTTATCTATGTATAAATTTTCTTTAACATTAACTGTTTTTAAACCCAAGGAAAATGCTTAGGTATTATTGTAAGCTACTGGATGGTAATGTAATGGTGTCGTGGAGGAATGTTTGAGGAAAACAATAATTGTACATAATTTTCTTTATATAACGTTTAGTTATATATTGTACTCTGTTAAAAACAAAAAATAACTGTACATAATAAGGGAGACAATTGATTCACATAATGACAAAAGAAAGAGTTGTGCAAGGATAATAAGAAATAGTTAATAGTTATGCTGGAAGGAGGAATGATCATTAGTACTATATATTGTTATAATTCCGACGAAACAACTAGTCAAGTAATTCGGTTATCAATAGACAAATAACTAACATTTAGTGCAGTTTATTTTAAACAGAAATTGAAATCAAATCAAATGAAATATGGAAGCTGCTAGCAACATACCATACGCTTATTAAGAACCTCTGAGGCGAGAAAGGAACCTATAAATTTTCGCTGAAGATAATTTTGAAGAGGGACTCTTCAGGTGACGTTTTGAAGTACTTCGGACTCAGGGGACGTAGTTGAAGAGGTGAGAAGGAAGGAGTGGGGCCTCTCACCTGCAAACGGTACACTGCACGCACGAGGATCATTCCTGGGACTGATTTAGAGATATATCAAGGACAAAATTCATTCTCTACGTTACAGAAGGATTTGGGGAAAACTGACAGCTATGTAGGAGATGATTCTTGAGGACAGTATTTCACTTCATGAGCATGTCTGCGAAACGTTCTGACCTCTACATGTTGACAAAATAGGTAGGCCAAGCATCTTAAATAAAATCATCATCACAATGTTTATGTGCATTTTAAGAGAAACAGGCATATATAAAAAAATCAACTATGCCTTTCTTTTTTCTTTTCTTTTTTTTGTACTTTGTTGTTGATGTTGTTTGTTTTTGTTTTATGTTTTATTGTAGTATTCACTGTATAAATCTATATATATATTGTTGCTATATTAAAATTGTTTATCTATTGTTTAAATTTTAATTGTTAATTTGCTTTTTAAGTATAATATAAATTATATTTCTCCTTTTAAAATGGTTTTGTTGTTATATTTGTTGTATGTCTGTGTGTAGGTGTGTGTACGGATATAACTTATTGCACACCAAGCATCAATATGTGCATAAATAAATAAATCTGTTGAAGAGAGTGGATGCCTGAATAGGGGCCATGACCTCAAGGGAAATGTTTGAATATCTGAGCAATGTATTAAGGTGGGAAAATTGCAGGATCAATTGTTGTAATAAAAAAATATACTCACAAAAATACAAATTATAGTCTGCATTACAATCTAGTGACAAGAACTCAAGAGACGCTATGGACTCTTGTACAACCTTATAAATTGCGGCGCTCACAGCTCACAAACTGACCATCTACAAGACTGAATACTTGTGGATGATTGAAATCTTAAATCATCATTATTGGAATCATCGGAAAACATGTATAGCATCAAATAAATATGAAAAAATGTATAATATTTTTATGCTATAAGACTTAAATACACAAGTATTAAAAAATATATTTAAAATGTAATTTACATTGCTAGACATGCCCTCTTATTTTTAAAATATAGAAACCTCAGAGTAGAAAAACTTTAAACTAACTCTTTAAGATTATTGCTAATTTTAATTGTTTAAGATGGGGGTATAAAGATTGTAAATCGGATGGGGAAAAAACGGGGTGTACAGAGAAAACAAAATTTACAATCGTAATATCATCATTGCTGCTTGAGTTGCGAAAACTTTTATAGTTTTGGTCAAAGATGATATTTACGAATGTAACTACGATTGATAAGCACTCTCCTTTTCTCTTCTCCAATCTAGAGCGAACAATGGGTAAACCTTTCAAGCTAATTGTTGTCTCTAGCCTGTAAATAAAATTTCGTCACTTATTAACTCATTAGCCAAAAAATAAATAAATAAATTTAAACACTTTCCTAATAGATTTTTGAGGGAGTTCGCGAACGAGTAAATGGCTCCAGAATACAGCGGAAATTGTCGAGAATAAAACAGAGAGAGAGAGAGAGAGAGAGAG
>KZ810748.1:2416-13835 GCA_000696205.2 Oncopeltus fasciatus | reverse complement strand
GCCCTCCCTCCGCGCCTCCATCCTACAGATTCTGGCGGGAGGGACATGCCTCTTGTACCATGGCGGGTCCTGTCAGCCTTCCACAGAACTAACCCACACAGCTGTGTGGCCCATACACTCTCTTAGTAATCATCGCAAAAATTACTACCAAAATACTCACAATAATAAATTATCTTATTATTTAAAAAACTGGTTTTAAAAAAATAAAACATAAATTAATCAGCTAAATTTTGAATATTTAATAACTTTCAGTTTAACAACTCCTTCATTTTTACTTTATAGTAAAAGCACAATCTAAAAACAGGAAATCTAATCGCCAACTTTACGATTGTTCAATAGTTTATCAATGTATATTGAATCTTTTAGCGACAAATGAATTCTGTAACTCACATGAAAATGTATCTGAATATTTTTTATTTGTATGTTTTGTAGATGACATATTATATCATCCTAATAGCAAATAAACTTATTTGTAAACAAACTCACACACACACATATATACAAAATAAACACAAGCAACATATATATATATATATATATAAAATCATAGTTCCTTAGAAAAATACCCAGCATTCTATGTTTTAGCTTTTATAGGTATAACCCTCCACCTGATTAAATTCGTTTTAAAATTTATATCCAGTCATGAATTGAAATCGGTCGAAATAACATCCCTCAGCAAACTGTCTCTCGCTTCTAACTGCCCCAGTTTACATCCGTTTATTTTTTTTTTCTCTTGTTCTTTTTATTTAATTAATTGCTACTTTGGTTTGACTAGACCTTCATTTACCTTCAATCAATCACCCCTTCTCTTTCTGCCCTACACCCTTGTCCTCAACTTCTGTAGAAGAGACCACGAATGGGCGCCCTGCTCTTACTGAAGACCCTATGCTCCTTTGTCTCACATGTCAGCTCAGTAATAATTGAAGTCTCCTTCACAATTATACAATTTACATAGGCATTGCTGATTTCGGAAGACAAAAATTCCATCTTTAGAGCTTTTCCCATGCCTGCAAAGACATTTTCTGAATTTTTTTTTTTTTTATTAATATTTTACTTATTTTACCCGTTAAATTGGACGTATGGTATGCTGAAAAAATGAAACTGCCTGAATTGTAGGACATTTTTAGGTTAAAAAAGTTTATTATTCTATTATTTTTTTCTATTGTACCCTTGAATTGAATTGAACCCTCAAAAAATGCAAAATCGATCATCTACGAAACACTTCCAAAACATAATGTGTTTGCGGAATGGGTTGCGTTCGTTCGTAATAAAAAGCGGTTCAAAATAAGTCGTTAAATATATCTTTAGCAAAATCACTAACCTTTTTTCCTATTTCTAGTGCGTCCACTTTTTTTTTAAATTTTCTCATTAAATTTTAATTAATTTTTGTCTAAAATAATTCATTGTAAGTAATTTCTTGGTTATAATAGGGTTATTTGATTTTTTAGTTAATATTTTTAGATATTTTTGATATTAGTCGTAGCACTTGATAGGGTAGAGTGGACACAGTTAAAACATTTTTATTAAATTTTATTTACTGGGTAGAATTGAATCTGTATTTTTACAGAGAACAGGGATGGGAAATTCTGGCTTAGTTAGGGCATGAGTGGTTGGGGTCTTCTGAAGGGTTTTCCTCGTCAGTGAGGCCGAGATTAGCTCAAAGGTAGAAAGAAATCTTTGACTTCCCTTGGAAGGGACAGTAGGGCATGTCCTCCTCTGTGGCAGACCCTCGTTAAAGGGCCCCCTTATCCCGCCTAACTTACAACCCTGCAAGACATTCACTTTAACAAGATACGTGACGGCCTCCTAACCACAGCCCTGGCCGAGTTCTCTTATTGGCCACCTGCTCATACTCCGAATTTCAGCGCTGAATTGCAATGCCCTACATGCTGTGTCCAGGACCACGTTGCCCCAATCCGAGCAACTAAACCTAATGGTGCTCTTGTGCGACCAGTTGGCTGAAAGGTCATCATTGCTTTCCAACCATCTTCTAATATTTACTTCATATATGGATATAAATAAGAGCAATAATTTATGTTATTTTAAATACAAGAAGAATAAACTACTAAAAATTTCGTTTGAGTAGTAGTAGTAGTAGTAGTAGTAGATTGAAGGGCAATCAACTTCTAGGTTATTACGCCCTATAAATACCCCTTATATGTCCACTATAAATCAGTCAATAAAATACAGGAATCAGGATTATTTCGACCACTATAACAACCTAAATTAATGGATTTTTTTTNGTGTGTGTGTGTGTGTGTGTGTGTGTGTGTGTGTGTGTGTGTGTGTGTGTGTGTGTGTGTGTGTGTGTGTGTGTGTGTGTGTGTGTGTGTGTGTGTGTGTGTGTGTGTGTGTGTGTGTGTGTGTGTGTGTGTGTGTGTGTGTGTGTGTGTGTGTGTGTGTGTGTGTGTGTGTGTGTGTGTGTGTGTGTGTGTGTGTGTGTGTGTGTGTGTGTGTGTGTGTGTGTGTGTGTGTGTGTGTGTGTGTGTGTGTGTGTGTGTGTGTGTGTGTGTGTGTGTGTGTGTGTGTGTGTGTGTGTGTGTGTGTGTGTGTGTGTGTGTGTGTGTGTGTGTGTGTGTGTGTGTGTGTGTGTGTGTGTGTGTGTGTGTGTGTGTGTGTGTGTGTGTGTGTGTGTGTGTGTGTGTGTGTGTGTGTGTGTGTGTGTGTGTGTGTGTGTGTGTGTGTGTGTGTGTGTGTGTGTGTGTGTGTGTGTGTGTGTGTGTGTGTGTGTGTGTGTGTGTGTGTGTGTGTGTGTGTGTGTGTGTGTGTGTGTGTGTGTGTGTGTGTGTGTGTGTGTGTGTGTGTGTGTGTGTGTGTGTGTGTGTGTGTGTGTGTGTGTGTGTGTGTGTGTGTGTGTGTGTGTGTGTGTGTGTGTGTGTGTGTGTGTGTGTGTGTGTGTGTGTGTGTGTGTGTGTGTGTGTGTGTGTGTGTGTGTGTGTGTGTGTGTGTGTGTGTGTGTGTGTGTGTGTGTGTGTGTGTGTGTGTGTGTGTGTGTGTGTGTGTGTGTGTGTGTGTGTGTGTGTGTGTGTGTGTGTGTGTGTGTGTGTGTGTGTGTGTGTGTGTGTGTGTGTGTGTGTGTGTGTGTGTGTGTGTGTGTGTGTGTGTGTGTGTGTGTGTGTGTGTGTGTGTGTGTGTGTGTGTGTGTGTGTGTGTGTGTGTGTGTGTGTGTGTGTGTGTGTGTGTGTGTGTGTGTGTGTGTGTGTGTGTGTGTGTGTGTGTGTGTGTGTGTGTGTGTGTGTGTGTGTGTGTGTGTGTGTGTGTGTGTGTGTGTGTGTGTGTGTGTGTGTGTGTGTGTGTGTGTGTGTGTGTGTGTGTGTGTGTGTGTGTGTGTGTGTGTGTGTGTGTGTGTGTGTGTGTGTGTGTGTGTGTGTGTGTGTGTGTGTGTGTGTGTGTGTGTGTGTGTGTGTGTGTGTGTGTGTGTGTGTGTGAGTTAGTATGCGTGTGTACGGCCGTGCAAGAATGCGTACGTGCGTGCGTGTGTGTGTGTGTGTGTGTGTGTGTGTGTGTGTGTGTGTGTGTGTGTGTAAATATCAAGATTACAGTTAATAAGCATTTTAAGGAATAAATTCTTGAAGTAATCAAAAGATATACTGGGTGTCTTAAGAGGGGTTAAATAAATGGGTTTTTTTATTAACGACTCGGGCGGGGTAAATGACATCGTGTAAACAGATCGATCGGTCAACAAACAAGTAGGGTCAACAGTATCCGAGAACGTGATAGTCGTTGGGATAGGTCAGAAATGCAAATACTCGACTTGTTCTGCAATTTTAAATTTTATTTGTATTTAATTTTTATAAGATGACGGCCAAAATGGAATTTCCGATTAAGTATAGTAATGAAAAATAGGTTTATTCTTTTATAAATACCGAATAAATGTTATTATTTAGCTAGATCCCAAGTCCAGTTATTCGAGTACAAATCTATTAGTCTTGGTATGTTAAGTGAAATTTTAAAAATAATTACAATAAATAAATGTTTAATTACAACAAAATTCATGTCATGTGGCAAATAGTAATCATTACTGACAGTTTTATTAATTTTAGAAATAGTAAACATTCAAAGTTGCAAATTGTTTTTGGGTATTTTCAGCAGTGTTGAAGAGAAAATAAATTCATGAAATATTAGCCTTGGCTAAATTGTTGTATTATTTGAACATGTTCCTCAATAAACAACTAATTTATACAACTTTATCAATGTAAAATGGAAATCTGAGTTTCGTTATTAAGTGATGGACCAATAGGAGTCAGGACCAGTACGAAGCTGCAGTAGGAATACTTTGATTTTAGTAATGAAACTCAACACAGGTTTGCTTATTTTGCCGAAATACATATTTTTCGAAGCGAAAATAGGAGATTAGGAGTCTGATTTTACCTGCTCCATAAATTTTAATTTAACGGTGTCCAGCTCACAATCCTTTTTTAGTCATAATGCAAGTTGGCACTTGACTTAAAAATAAAGAAACCTTCATATTTTTGGCAAATCGAACAAATAGGAGTTCAGGATAACCTGAAAGGTCAAATTTGATAATAAATAAAAATAATTTATAACAATTTTTAGTGCGAGGGAACATAATAAAAAAATCTAACTGTCCCAGCCAGAACTCAAACCTGGATCTCCTAGCTTTCCGGGCAGGTGCATTTACCAATTATGCTACAGGGACCAGTCTGATAAGTTATTAAATTCCCCGCACTAGTGTTGAGAGTCTAACCTCCGAGGCATTAAGTTAGATTTATTATTATGTTCTTTAGCTCTAAAAATTGTTAACATTTACGTGGGATTGAATACCACAAGAAAATTAATATTTAAAAAAATATTATGATGCAGTGGGCGTAATACTTGGATTAATGCAGTAGAAATGAACGTATATGTTTTATTTATGTAAAATACATTTTAAATGACTTAGAAAGTACAAATATGAATATGATTTAACTGAGATGTTGAAATTTCATTTGCGTAATTCCTATATAACGAAATTCCTTTTAAATCATTACAATAATTGTGGTAAAGTAATTCCACATTTCTATATTAATATAAATCGTACAGGGAACTAGATAAAAAAAAACCTACCCCTCAGCCGGGAATCCAATCAGAGTCCCGGGTTAGGGTTAACGAAGTTAATAGTAGTTGCGTTAACCAACTACACCACCGTGGGATATGAGAATAATTTCTAGTTCCCCGCACTTCACTTCACTACTAGTCTGACCGTATGACGAATATCGTCTTATACTCGGCGGAGCTATATATTAAAATATTAACTATGCACATTATTAAATATGTTAACTATTATTATTGATCAAAATTTATTCACTTAAATAATGTATACCTAAGAATTTACTCTAAGATGATTTTAGTTGGGGTTCGGTCAAGTGATGAACTTAAAGAAAACTTTTTGTGCCCTACATTTTAACAAAAATATTAGTTATTGTTTGTTGGAGGCTAATGTCTTATGTAATTATATTAATTTGTTAAGGGGTTGAATCAGTGAGGGGTATTTGGTTTTAAAGGAACGAAAAAAACCATCTACCTTTTTTGGTGTGTTGGTGTCTGCATGGCTGGTAGTATCCGATGTACTTTTTGCTGGTGAAGTTGTGTTGGTGATAAGTGGCGGTGAGTCTGCAGGTAAGATCTGTGAGGTCCTGTTGCGTGCCTGCATTCTGGTTAGAGGTCTAAGAGTTAGATACTGTAAGAACATAACAGAAGTTATATATGGTAGTATGTTCAAAAGGAGAGTTTGTTGGCCGTAGATATTATTCTAAGATTATTTTTGTTGGGGTTCGGTCAAGTGACTTGACCGAACCCCAACTAAAATCATCTTAGAATAATATCTACGGTCAACAAACTCTCCTTTCGATGTATCAATTTTTCCTTTTTNTGTGTGTGTGTGTGTGTGTGTGTGTGTGTGTGTGTGTGTGTGTGTGTGTGTGTGTGTGTGTGTGTGTGTGTGTGTGTGTGTGTGTGTGTGTGTGTGTGTGTGTGTGTGTGTGTGTGTGTGTGTGTGTGTGTGTGTGTGTGTGTGTGTGTGTGTGTGTGTGTGTGTGTGTGTGTGTGTGTGTGTGTGTGTGTGTGTGTGTGTGTGTGTGTGTGTGTGTGTGTGTGTGTGTGTGTGTGTGTGTGTGTGTGTGTGTGTGTGTGTGTGTGTGTGTGTGTGTGTGTGTGTGTGTGTGTGTGTGTGTGTGTGTGTGTGTGTGTGTGTGTGTGTGTGTGTGTGTGTGTGTGTGTGTGTGTGTGTGTGTGTGTGTGTGTGTGTGTGTGTGTGTGTGTGTGTGTGTGTGTGTGTGTGTGTGTGTGTGTGTGTGTGTGTGTGTGTGTGTGTGTGTGTGTGTGTGTGTGTGTGTGTGTGTGTGTGTGTGCGCATGTGCATGGATGGGAAGGGTGGATTGCAATCTTGAATTCTTCAATCCGTGATTTAAGAATTTTAAAAATTCGGTGTTTGAAGACAGTCGAGTGTCGAGTATAAGGGGACATAAGGAAGAGTAAAATTAGAAAATGATCAATATTTTCGTAGTTCTTACATTTACGGAGTTAGAGAACATTACAGACGTAAAATGTTATATGTACATCTAAAATTTAAATAATTTTGGATAATATGCACATTAAGAAAGTGGATCAGGAATGTGAGACACTAAGAGTAGTGCATACACTATATATTTCAAATATAAAAATTGAATTAAGTGTTTGGGCTTCCTTTGAGCTAATGTTTTTGGTGAGATTTTTTGATAGGGGGGTTATGGAGGTCAATTGCCATAATTATAACTTCTCATAAAAATTATGAGGCTTTACATAACAAGTGTAAATTACAATTTTAAAACATTTATATTTTATATAATTTGATGGATATATGATGTAGGAGGTTAAGCGCCTACCCCAATCTTTCTCCACTCAGTCACTTTATTGCTAGCATTCTTCACTTTCTTCGACAACTTCCAGTTTTTTTATTAATATTTGCGGTTTTAAGATCAAATTAGTTGTTTTTCTTCAGGTTATTCTCTAAATGTCAAGTGTGAGAAAAAAAAATTCGATGCAGTGGGCGTAATATTTAGTTTAGAGCAATGAAACTCAACTTAAGTGTGTCTATTGATTAGAGAAATTTCTGTAAATGTACGGAATTACATGTTAAGGAAAGTTGAAGTAGAAATATTTATCAAGTATCAGGCTGAGGAATTCACTTAACTTCGCATTTCCTGCGAATATTTTTATGAATAAAATTGTAGCAGCGGATAGAATAGACCATCGAGAGTGAAATTAATTAAGTAAAATTACTGAACTTAAACAGAAATTTAGAGATAAGTTTCAGTCGCTACTTGTGTAACGACCGTAGAACTTGAACTCTCTTATGAGTTATGGTGTGTAATGCAAGGCTGCGATAGTAATAAAGGGAGAGGATATGCATCTTGTATCAGGAAGTTAACGTCGTTTTGTAGGAGTTAACTGATTTATGGTAACTTCGTAGAACAGTTATGAGACTAAGAACGCAGAAGCAAAAGAAATATGGCGCAGAGGATGCTTCGAACGACTTAACAGCGCCCATATGCGAGTCACCTTTACTTCATAGATTCGTATAAGCTGGTTCTTCAATGTAGTTGTGTGACCTTAGCGAATTTCCTCCGTTTTGGAAAAAATCAACCAGAACATTATTTATTTAAAATGGAGAGTTTTTGACCGTAGAGATTATTGCTAGATGTTCTTTAGTTGGGTTCGGTCAAGGCAGATCCAAAGTACAATTTTTAAAAATGTGTATTTTTTTAGTTATCTGTCGACGTTTCGGCTGATATTATAAGCCATATTTAGGGCTATCATGAAGGTCAGAGGGGAAGTCGTGTCCCCTGGATCCTATATTCATGACCTATGGGATCCAGGTGATGAATATGGGATCCTGGTGATACTACGTCCCCTCTCACTTTTACGATAGCCCTAAAGATGGCTTACAATATAAGCCGAAACCTTGGCTGATAATTAAAAAATGCACATTTTTAAAATTGTATTTTGGATCTACCTTGACCGAACCCAGCTAAAAACATATACTCATTATGTATTTTAATATTGTTTTATGAATAATTTATGAGCTTTTATAGTATCTGTATCCTTAACAATAGAGATAATATAAAAGAAATAAAAAATCTTCTCCGCCTATTCAGGTAAATAAGTTATAACGTAATTAGAAAAGATAAAATGCAGGGCCAGTAAGTGAATTAGATGTATTTACGAAAAATAATTAAAAAAAAATAAAAGTCATATTATTACAATTGAAACAATGCAGAAAAGAGAAAGGTGGGTAAAAAAAAAAAGATTCTCTCATCTAAACTGCTAAAGAAATGTCCAGAAATAGAAACTGGGTAAATTTGTGAGCAAATAAATGATAGAAACAAGTAACAATCAAAATAAAAGATTAATGAACTGCTAAAAATTATGATATTTATGTTAATCAGTGAAATTTGGAAAGGCACTGGTCTTCATTCAAATATTGGCTATATGATGACGTCACAAGCGCCTGAAGTTTGAAATAAAACTTTATGCAAATATTTAACAGCGCTTATGATTTGAGTTTACATGGGACTTTAATGATTCAGCTAAACATTCAACTGGGTTTTCAATGTTAAATATTGTATTTATACCCTTCTCTGAATCATGTATGATCAAGTATTATTCTTTATGTATTAATTTCAAATATAAATTTTTAAGTGTGTATTTGTACATCATAGTTTGCGTGAGTGTTTAAGTTTGTGTATGTTTATGAATTTGTCAATGTGAGTGTGTGAGAGTTCTAGTGAATAAACCGGAATAAATTACCATAAAAAATATACATCTGTTAAAATTTCTTTAAATCATTTATTTCAAATTATTTCGGGGAATCTAAAGAACTAATTAATAAAATAATGAATATAAAATGTGTGCAAAATCTACCTTAATGGTTTGATTTCTGTAAATTTTGTTCTGTTTTAAATTAATGCAAAAAATAAAAAATAAATTATACATTCCCACCCAAACAAAATTAAATTATTTTTCGTAAATTGAAATATACTTCATATTCAAAATGTGTTATTTACATAAATTTGCATATTCATATATGTATTTTCGTCTCTGACCAAAACCCACCAGAAATCTCCAAGTCAATCCAACAACACCAGGTGACAAAAATAAATTATTCATACAAATATATAGATTTTTTAAAATCCTAACTTAATTAAACTAACTTAAGGCATAAAGTGACCATAGTGGTTCACACACCTGAAAAAAGAAAACAAGTAAATCTTGGAGATTAGCTAGCTTAGAAGAACCTTATCTGGAAGTAGAGCTCTGTGCTACGGTGATATTGTTAAATAACAGCCAAGGGCAACGGTGATATTGGCACAGGACCTGTAAGGACAGGTGGTATAATCTCTCTATACCCCATTGCAGAAGCGACAATTTCTTGCCAGTTCACTAGCAATATTACCGTCATATAGATGCTCTATCTCACGCGAGAAAGCCTATTTCTCCTTGCCTGTCCAGTGACAGAGTCACGGTGATAAATAACTTTTCAAACTTTTTTTCGGTCGCCTGATCTGAAATATCTAACCTCCAAGGGCAGTTTTGGACTACTCCTCTAGAAATGATATTAAATGTCATTGCTACATCTCAACTGTTGGTTTGCAACACTTGTAACTCCTTTGCAAAAAATAATTTAGCCATGCACATCCTCCTTTACTTGCAACTCAAGGCCGAATCTACTTGAATATCAAATGAGTACTTTATAGGTTATTTCAGCATTAAATCTCTTTACTCTGTTTATTTAAGTTGTTTATATATTTCTTTTATAGTGTCACCATTCAACTTTGGTAGGGTTTCAATTAAAAGGTTTCATAATGGAATCTAGCCAGTTTCTTCAGACACATACCAAGATAATCTTACAGAAAAAGGTTTGACTTTACTACAATCGATGAATTTTCGTCTAGCAACCCAGAACTAGTTGCAGTGAGTTGGAGATTGATCATTTAATGTGATCATATTTCAAGCTGGTTAGAAAATCATATAACTGTTGACCTAATAGTGTTGTTTCTTAGACTGACATACGTTTTAGTGGACAGTTACTAACCTTGTTAACTACCTAAGGACATTTTCTATATCTCGGATATCTCATTAGCTGATTTAAGGAAAAAATTGATTCAGACAAAATAAATGTTATTTGCACTGCCTTTATGTCTAGATTTATTAACTCCCATGCAAGAGTGTTTCGTGAGTGAATATCAACACCTCCAATACTGAGACCCTCTGAGATTAATGCCTCTTTTTGTAACAGAGGATTGTGTAACACTCTACTGAGTTTGAACGTAGTTTCTTGTTAGGTAATATCTAGTGTACTATATTTATTTATTCATAGTTCATCTTATTTTGTAGAGAAACTTTCTCTATTACCCTTGATATTTTTTTTTTATATTTATTACATTCAAGTACACTGATCTTTATACGAATACTGGCGCCCATTTGAGATTTTTTTTTATTATTTATTTGTGGGAGAAAAAATGCGTAACCCAGCCCCTCCTTTTAGTTGGGGACTGTAGGACTCCTGGATCATAAGAATCGCAGTGTACCTAATAAAACCCCTCCCCGAGGTAGGCCTAATGTTACCTAAGGTGTGTGTGGCCTAAAGGTACTGGCCAACCTTCTAGAGCTATTCATGGATATGAGTTTCCATTATTGTCATGTCATGAGTTTCTTGATCCCTAGGTTCCGGGTCACATAATTTGATCTCAGGAACCACCAGTTCCTGTTCTCCACACACCCTCGAAAGATCCCAATGCACGCTAATTATCTCCCTAGGCCTCGAGATCTCCGGTATATAGGGTACCCAGCACGCTGTAAAGTTTTGACCGGTGTCGGTCGTACTTCGGGCATTTCCGCACAAAATGCATGGAGTCTTAAATTGCGTCGCATTTACACCTCCGAGATTCTCTTCTCTTGAAATAGTGCTGCTTGCTTGCAAATTTTTTTTTTTTTTTGGTAATTCACTGTATTTTTGGTAATCGTCATCTCAGTATGATGTGATCCAGGAATGAATTTTATTTTACTGTTTAAGTCTAACTCATGTGTCTTGAAATTGCTGTATGCGTTCTTATAAAATGGGAGGGTGGAGGGATAGAGGGTTTCGAGGTAGTCTATTAAGATATCGTAGAATGAACTAGCTGCTAATGCTCTTCCTAACCAAAAGTATCCCTTGCTTTAATGTGTATCTCGAGTTTTCGTACATCTCTTACGATTTTGAATCCCTTGATCTGGTTACCAGAATATCACATTTATTAAGGCTTAACCATTAGAAGACGATGTCATATACATTTTTCAACTTCTTTACTTCGAGAATCTTTACATCTAGTGGCTGTGTGTCTAAATTTCTGACACCTGGACCCTCTGAAGGAGAATTTAATGTTGGTTCATATTTTTTTTT